>VZTH01015885.1:118211-149562 GCA_013397815.1 Aleadryas rufinucha
CCATCGAGGAATTAGCAGTTTTGCTAGCTGGGTGTGTCAGCCAGGCTGTGGCTCACCAGGCTGTGTTATCCCAGAGCAGGAGGCTGCCCAGCACCCAGCCCCCAACCTCAGTTTGGAGCTGGGTGAAACAGCACCCAGGCAGGTGGATTGGCTCTGGGGCTGGCACACAAACCCCCTGTGTTTGTGGCAAGGCGAGCTGGGGTCAGTCCCTGCTCCCAGAGACTGCTTTTCAATTTCTGGGGCAACCAGCATCCCGTCCCATCCCATCCCATCCCATCCCATCCCATCCCATCCCATCCCNAACAAAATCTCCTCAGACACAGCAACACATTTCAGCCTCCCACTTGCTACTGTCTACTCTTACAGCCAAGAGATGCTGCAGAAACAAAGTGCTGAGTGCTGCAGGGCCCTGCTTCTGTGCCTAGAGTCCCATGTCCCTGGTCTTCACCCACATCCCACAGGACATCCCTCCAGTGCCCTTTCCACTGCCTATCCATCCCTGAATCAGTGCCAGGAGCTTCCCAAAGAGACATACAGGATTCTGTATAGTAGGAAAAAGATAGTAAGATAAAAGATACTATCCTACTTTAGATAGTAGGAAAAAACAATTTGGAAAATTGGGAATAACCAGAAACAGGTGCTCCAAAGCACTCTGGAGGCTGTGCATGACCACAGAGTCCCTCCTCTGTGGACAAGTTTTTAACATAGAGAGTTGAGCACGTAACATCTGGAAAGGGTGTTCATTTGATGTAAAATTGCTCCACAGCTTATACAAAGAATGTGCACATATCTCTAATTTCCCTCAGCAGGATGGGGAAGCTGGGATCAATGACACCCTGCAGCAAAAGGCCCTTCCACTGCTTCATCCTAAACTTGCCAACTTATTCTCTCTGCTGAGGGATTGCACATGTGCCCCCTGGAAGGCACCAACAGGAACAGCTATGGGACTCCAAAAAGCACTGGTTCCTTCCTGGTGGGCAGGAAGGGAGCAGGTGCTGGTATTTGCTACACCTGCAAATGCACCTCATGGCCACAAGATCAGGGACTCTCTGGACCTGAGCAGCACAGCTCTGCTCTGAGGGGATCACTGGCACATCAGCAGCTGCCATCTCTGCTGAAGGGAATTAATTTTTTATTTGGTTTTATTAACCTTCGCACATCTAGACCCGAGTGCTTTGCAGCTCACGCAGGAAAAGATGAGATCGCCACATCTTCCTGTTTAAGATACTTGCCATCGTGCTGTGCCATCTGCCCCGTTATTAAACACTGTCCCAAATCCACTGATACAGGGGAAGCAATTTCCTAGGAGGTGGGAGAGCCCAGATACCCCTCCACTCCTGCATCCCCCACATCACCCTGGGCCTGCTCCCAACCCCTCCAGACCTCACCCCCCTTCTCTCTCTCACCTGTCTGGGGCAGGGTCTCATTCCTGTTACAGGAAGCCATCACATCTGATTTATTGCATTCAGTAAGGAGGAGGAATTTAAAAAAGGAGGTTTATCCAGAGGCAAGTTTTGGAACGTTTCTGCATCTCTACCTTTGTTCCCAAGAGACTGGAACTTATTTTGAGTGGAAGAGGCAATTTGGGACAGTTTGCAGCTATCCCTGGGGCGCAGCAGAAGCTGAGAAGCTGAGCTAAAGTGCACCTTAATGATGTGCCCTTGTGCATCCTTTCAAATACCTGCATCTTAATTACTTCAGAGAACAAATTTCTGATGCTGGGAATGCAGCTCACCCAGCTGGGGTGTCTTTAATGCCTTCCCAGCTCATTTTGCCACTGATTCCTTCAAAGCAAACCATAAAGCCAAAAACATTTCCTTGAATGCACTTGATGGGGGTTTGATGTGAGTGGTGGGCTCTTTCATCTGCTGCTTCTTCAAAAAAGGCTGTAGATAAAAGGATGAGAGGAGAAGGGATCCTCGTGCACGTATGCGTTGCTCCCGGAGATTCGCGTGCTCGGCACTCGCTCCATCAGCTCCAACGCGCTCCCACATCACAGCTCCGGCTCCAGGCCTGTCCTGGTGGCCTTTGCTGCGGGACTGGGATCCTCTGTCACAGCCACCTGGGACAGCAAAAGCACAGGAGGACGGGGACAGGGCCAATCATCTTGTCTCATTGGGACCAGTTCCCAAGCACGTCTGGTTATTAGGGCAGAGGTATCCAGGGGGTTTGGGGCACCACGGTCCCACTCTGAGCCACATTTCCACAGCCCTTCAGCATCTCAGCTCACCCACACAGTGCCAGCACAGCTGGCAGGGCAGGGCACGGACACCCCCTGTCCCTCATTCCCTCAACCTTCCCCCACAGTCTCTCAGGGATTACTCCACTGGTTTTCCCCACTTCTGTCCTGGAGGGCTGAAGTTTCACCCTTCCTGGCAGGAGAACAGCTGGGAGGTGAAAGGACGCTCTTCCACCCCTCTCCTGCTGAGGAGCTGAGTGAGCAGGGCCAAACAGCATCAGGAGATGGGCCAGGCTGGGGCAGGGCAGCTTCTCTACCCCCGTTTTGTCTCACGCTGTTTGTGAAGGACTCTGAACATCCCCTCGTGCCTCCCCGCACGCCTGGGGACAGCTCCATCCCCTTGCCACCGTGCACACCACGGGCACCAGGCAGGATTCCAAGCATCCCTCCTTGGCACAGCTTTTGAAGAAGTCCCTGGGATGTGCCTGTGCCGCCTGAGCCCAGCACAGGCCACAGGGACAGCGGCTGCTTGATTGTCCTGGCCTGTCCGAGCAGCAGAGAGTGGCCGCTCTTCCCACTGACCCTTGGGGTCCCCACCTGTGCCACAGGAGCATCAGCCAGGGCCAGGTACACGGATCTCCTTCCCAGGAACCACAGCAACAGACAGGAGAGGGGAGATAAGGATGAGACCAGGATGAGAGGTGACAGCACTCCCATCTATCACCTCAGGTCTTCACCCCAGCACTCATTAAAGCCCTGAGCCTTCAAGTCGTGAGATTAGAAGTGATAAAAAAAATCAAAACAGCCTCTAATGGAATGGTTTCTTGCAGAACAAAGAAACAGCACTTCTGTTGAAAAATGAAAAAAATCTGTTTTGACTTAAAAATCTTTTGCTATTGCAAGTGAAACAGAGAGATAAATATATTATAAATATATTTCATTTAGGTTTTATCACTACAACTCTGACATTTACATTGTATTAAATTTTTAATATTAATACTGTGCTGCTACATAATATTTAATACAAAAATTAAATATATATATTTAAGTTAATACTTCATATGCCAAAGTCCAAATGGCAAAATCCTTTTTCTCCATCAAAGATAAAAAGCACCTAGCACTAATTAAAAGTGATCTGATGCTTCTGAGGCTCAGGACCGAGAGCAGCATCAAATAAATCCCCAGGAAATAAATTGCAATGATGCCAGTAGTGTTTGTAAGAGCATCTCAGGGGCTCTTCACTGCCCTGCACTGATGTGGGGATCAGGAACAAAATGATCCCTGTTGCTCTCACACCTCTGTGCATCCCACACTGTGAAAGCAGAGCAGGAGCAGCAATGAACATGTGGAGAAGTGGGATGAGGAGGGATGGTCAATGGTGTTTTGCAGGGAAAACATGAGCTGTGAGAATGAGTCAATCCAGCCACAGCTCAGCAGGACTGGGCTGGCCCCTGGTGGGGTCAGGAGCCCAGGGAAGGGAGCACTGCCTTGGGGCAGGGGGTTTGGACTGGATGCCATCTCTGTCCCCATCATCTCACCGCTGAGAGATTTCTGAGCCATTCCCACTAACAAGGCAAGCACCCACGCAAGGAATCCAGAGGAACTGAGCAACCCTACAGGAAAACCCCCACTGAGTCCCCAGGCTGCCCTCATGGCCAGCAGAAAAGGGAGGCTCGTGCTGAGAGTGGAGTCCTCCAGCACCCAAACCACAGAGCCCAGCCAAGCTGTGCACAGCTCTTTAGGTCCAAGAAGACAGGTGAATGCCCATATTTCCATGAAACCTACAGCTTGTTGGACACCCAAACCCTTTGGGGCTATCCAGGGCCTACCTCCCCATGTCCATAACACATCACCTACGGCACAGCCCTTGGTCCTCTCCAGGCACAAAGAGTTCAGGTGTTGCAGCCTGACCCATCTCAAAATCAGAGAAAGCTGAGGAGGGCACAGGGCACCCTTTTATTCCCCTGATTTCTCAAGCCCCTGATCCAGCCAGTGACATTCCCTCAGCCCCCTGTTGTTCACCTCTGAAGCCTCCATCTCCACCATCCTGGAGACCACCCTCGCTCCTTTCCTGCTGGAAAATCCATTTGGGGTAATCCAGCATGGGCAGGCAGGACCAGGAGCAGCTTGCCCACGGCTGGCCAGAGGCTCCTTCCCACCAGGGAGGATCAGGGAGCTGCTCCACAGGTCCCCCTCTCCCCTCAAGCCCCCATGCCCCAACCGCCTCTGCCTAATTAGAGGCCAGCTTTGAACTGCCTGTGTATAACCAGACCTAAGCTTCAAACTGAATATATTTAATGGGCCTGATCTCCATAATGGCTGTGTCTGAGGCCCTGGATTTCAAAGCAGCTCCACTTAACGGGACTTTGTCTGGAAGCTGCAACCATATAATAGGGCCTGGTTTTAACCCAGGAGTGTTTAATAGGATCTGATGTTTAAAGTGCATGTAACTAATTGGACCTAATCTTCACAATCCTCCTTTCCTCCCCCTCTCCTGATGTTTTTCTTCCTCTTCCGCTGCTCTCCCTGCCTCCAGCGCAGAGATCCCCCATCCCTGCCATGGCAGATCCCCACCTTTCCCAGTAGCCCCACCAGGATCATGAGATGATCTCACAAGGATCACACCAAAGTCCTTCAAAACCCCCCAGGGTTTCCCAGACAAGCTCCTAATTCCTGCTGCAGTTCCTCTGCTCTCACCACCTCCTCCTTTAGGAGTTCACCCAGGCCTGGCATGTCCCAGGGACACAGGCACAAACCCATCATTAAAGCCTTGTTTTAACAGGAAAGTGAAGAGTGGCCAAAAAATCCCCAAACACCTGATTTGGGGAATGGAAAACACATGGGGATTTTCTGTCCTTCTCTGCACCAATCACCAGCCTCAGACTGTTTTATGTCAGTATTTTCCTCTCTGGTGCTGTGGTAAAAGTTGCACTCTTTGGAAGAAGAGTCCTCTCCAGGAGTAGCCAAAATGTTCTGGTTTTAAGAATTGTAACTGATTGTCTGAAACAACAAATTCCTTTGCATCATCATTTATGAAATTTTAAAAAAATATATAAAAGGTTTTCCTATCCTCCCTTCTTCACAAATGTCAGGCATGAGGAGTCAGCATCTCTTCCAAGCAAAGGAGCCACAAACTGCACACACAGTGATTCTAGAGCAGCTCTCATCAGTCCCCTGCCCATCTACACCCGAGTCTCAGATGTGCCCACCACGAATGACAGCAAACCTCAGTGCCTCAGTTTCCCCTGCCCTCACTCCCTGCAGTGCTGTGAGAGAGCAAGAACAGGAGGAATTTGCACTTCATGGCCCATTACTGTAGGACCTTTCAGCAAGGCTCCTCAGACCCAAGAGAAAAATATTCTTGTCCCCAAATGACCAAGAGAAATTAAAGCAGAGAGAAACCAGGGGGTGGTCTCAGCAGAGGAGCTGTGGATGCTCCATCCCTGGAAATGTTCAGGGTCAGGCTGGATGGGGCCCTGACCCACCTGGGCTAAGAGAAGAGTCCCTGCCCAGGGCAGTGGGGTTGGAACGAGAGAATCTTTAAGGCTCCTTCCAACCCAAACCATTTTGTGGTTCAGAGGGCCAGGAAGGATGGAGTGTGCAGATCCCAAGAGTGAGGATGTCTCACATCTCCAGCCCCTCGGGTCATTGATCAACCCTTCCCTAGGAACACTCTCCCAGCTCCCTGTGCCAGCTGCAGCAGCTCCCCAGGCAGGGCAGCCCGGCTGGGGCCATGCCATGGGGTTACACACCCACATCTGCCCCGTGCTGCACCTCCACCATCATTCACCACTGCTGGGTATTCCTGTGGAATCAATCCACCCTGGTTTATCTGCAGCTGAATCCAGCTCTGGCACTGCCCTGAGATTTATGCTCCACACAAGCAGTGACAGACAGCAGGGTTGGGAGGTTAAGGAAGCAATATTTCCAGAATTTGCATAAAACAAGGGCATTTCATAATTTAGCTGATGCAGATTTGGATAAGATGAAATTGTTGGCCATTTTATAATTAGATGGCTAATCATAAAATAACCTTTGCGAGTCATCAAAAACCATTATTATACAAATGAATTCCTGCTTGGTACTAAACTTACTTTACCCTCATCCTTGAGGACCAGAGACAGTAAAAGATGACCTTTTTTTTTGGTAGAATTCATTCTGCAGCCAGCCCCACGGTTTTACTATATTTTATGGATCACAAATGCTTAATCAATAATGCAATGCTTTCGGGAATGATGTTCTTCCTCATGTCTCTCTGTCTGGAATTGTTTGGCTGGCTGCTCACAAATCTCTCGACATGGATTCACTGTTCTGGAGATACCCTTCCCTGCATCTCAGGGCAGATTCATCAGCTGAGCTAGGAGGAGTGGGAAGGTTTATTGGGGTAAAAAGAGACGTCATGGCAAGCAGGTAGAATTATTGCTCTGGGTTTCCTGGTCGACTTGTCAGGCTAATGAATGGCCCTAGAAAGCCATTAAATATGCAGCTGCTAGAAGATCCCTTCTTCATCAAATAAAAACAAAGCTGGAGCACCTCTTCCTACATGCCAGGGCTGCTTTTCTCAGAAAACAAGGATAAGAAAGGCAATCGCTTCCCCCTCCAAGCCCAGGAACCCTGTGCATCTCAGTGCCTGGGTGTGCAGATTATGTTTCCCAGAAAAGCAATTTTGCCTCCCCAGTGGTTTCCCTACTCTGAATTTCTGTCCAGTTATAGAGGGATGGGTGTGTTGCTCCATTAGAGCTCAAGGGAGGGGTCCAGCATCCCCAGCACAGACCCCCACACTCATTTCCCCCAAATCCCATTATTTCTCTGCCCTGGAGGGTTGTTGTGAGAACTGCACTAAGCATCACACAAAACAACCCTGCACCAGCCCTGGGGATCACTCGGCTCCAGACCAGCCCTGACCCAAATCTCACACCAAGCTTCAGCAGCACCCTGGGCTCCTGTCACCACACTCATCCCAGCACCAACAACTTCTTCAACTCAGACTTTGTTTCAGGATCCAAGTTTGAGGGAAAGAGGCACTTAGGACAGGTACAGCTGTCTGGAGATAGGAAAAATTAGGAGAAAATGGTTGGACATTTCAAATCTGGAGTCAAAGCAACAGCCGTGGTCTGCAGGGCAGCCCCTGCCCAGAAAAGGTGGTGAGAAGCTTCCCAAGGCATAGGCTCTGTAAAATAGAGCCACCTCATTCCTGTCCTCTCAGTTTAACTTTCCGTGCCCATTGTAAGAGGTATTAGCTGCCGTAGCCCAGCCCTAATTTGTGTGCAGCAGGTACTGACCCTGTTTGACTCGGCCACCTGGGTAAATGTTGGATCTGCTCAGGCCCCACGGACAGGCAGCAGGGAGAGAAGACTCTGTCAGGCTCATCACACAAATCACCTGAGACTGCATCTCTCCTGACGATCTCAAAGCACTTTGTAAACAACGATTAACCCAAAGCCCCCCACACCTCCATGTGCAGATGGGGCTGAGCAAATCCTCAGATCACAGCAGGGGNGGGTATATAAAGAGGCAAAAAATCATCATGGCATCAGGGGCAGCAGGGAGGAGTCACCAAGAGGCTGCAGCTCCCTGGCCAGCCCCTTGTCCCCGCTAGGTCACACCCCATCACTGCTCCCCACAGCAGATGGGTCATCCCACTCATCCCTAAACATCCCAATCCACACTTTCAGGCACCATTTTAGTATGAACTGAACCAAGACCTTATCCCTAGCTCTGCTGCAGCTGCTGGGATGAACCCAGGGAGAAGCAGGACACACAAGGACCAGCAGGTTGGGGAGCCTGCAGCAGTGGGAGGCCCTGAGGCTTCCATCCGTGCAGCACAGAGCTGCTGCAGGGCAGTGACTGTCTCATCAGCTGTGCAAACAGAGCGTTTCAAGGTCCAGCACACAAGCCCCTTCTCACTGCAATACACTTGTATTTTAATTAGCAGCTTATGGGCTGATTACCCTGTTGTTATCTGTGGCACTGTGTGCCTGGGCTGGCGGGCTGCCAGCGGGAAGGTGGGCTCCAGGAGGGCAGGCAGGCTCCAGGAGGGCTCCAGGAGGGCAGGTGGGCTCCAGGAGGAAGGTGGGCTCCAGGAGGAAGGTGGGCTCCAGGAGGGCAGGTGGGCTCCAGGAGGGCNGGGCAGGCGGGCTCCAGGAGGAAGGTGGGCTCCAGGAGGAAGGTGGGCTCCAGGAGGAGGGTGGGCTCCAGGAGGGCAGGCGGGCTCCAGGAGGAAGGTGGGCTCCAGGAGGAAGGTGGGCTCCAGGAGGAGGGTGGGCTCCAGGAGGGCAGGCGGGCTCCAGGAGGAAGGTGGGCTCCAGGAGGAAGGTGGGCTTCAGGAGGGCAGGCAGGCTCCAGGAGGGCTCCAGGAGGGAGCCCACCCTCTCTGCCTGGCACACCTCAGAGGGCCCTGCTAAATGCACACCTCATCACACATCACTTATTGCCCTGGGACTGCTTCCTTGGGGGTGGAGGAAGACTGAGGTGAGAGAAGCAGGAAAGAGCCCCTGTGGGTCTGTTGAGGCATGAGATGTCCCCAGCTCCTCAGCTGTAATTCACCCCTGCTGCACATAAGGCAATTCATAAAATAACATGAGGCTTTGGGGGCTGGGCCATCTCACCCCAAAGCCATCAGTTACCTGATAACACTAAAGTCTTATTTTTATCCTAAATGAGAGAGATTGAATAAACTAGGGCAGGTGGTGGAGGAAGAGGATTAAGTCCATAAGCTTTTTTTTTTTTTAAAGACAAAAAACCCACTTTAATATGTGGGTCATACATCATTTACTGCTACACACCTGCCTATATCTGCACACTGGAGCTCAGACATGCACATGATCCTCCTCTAAACCTGGTGCTAATCCTAAAATCCTAAAAACTGTTGACCCATCATTATTAATTAGCTTGCTTACCAAAGTACACAAGAAAGATGATCATGTTATTAATCTCTGTGCTACCTGCTGTGATGCTGTCTTGGGCAGGGGGAGCCTGACAGAAAGGCTACAGGGGGATTTCCCTCCCATAGCCCCCAGCAGCACCCCAGGAATCAGCTGCTCACCCAGAGCAGAACTCCAGCTTGGAGCTGCACAGTGCAGGATAGTGTGTCACCATAGCAGTGTGTAATAAACATAATTATAGAAGAAACTTATGATTATTCAGAAGAGCGTGTGGGCAGCAGCAAGCAATACGTGATGTAAAAGCATTTCAGTAACTGCAGCAGAGCTTTCCAGATCTCCCAGATCCATATTTTATGAGCAGAAAAGACAGAGGCATCAGCAGAGGGGCTCACAGAGCTCCCTCTTTAACCTCAGTACTGCCACAAAAAGCTCAGCACAAGCAGGGTTTGCTGACACCTCCTGCCACGAACGTGTTTGGGTGTCACAGAGCTGATGGCACCCAGCTGTTTCCTCCCAGGTTTGTTTCCAGAAATTTACTTTTTCCTGAGAAAAAGATGCACTGGTGCCTTCCCACCTCACTTTCCCTCTCCCACCTCACTTTCCCTCTCCCACCACCCAGCAGAGACACCCCAGTGGGGCGCAGGATGAGCAAACCACTGGCAGCAGCAGATGGGAGGACACTCAGCTCAGCTGGGAGGACAGCAGGCTCTGTCACACAGCCCCAGCCCTGGCTGGGAGCCCCCCTGGGCACGCTGGACCACGTTTTGGCCCATGGCCTGAGCTTCTTCCAAGCCCAGGCAGGCTGGTGTTGCTTTGGAGTCACATTATTTATGGCTTGGGCGATGGGAAGCGGTGCCAGACACACACACGGCACCACCACGAGCTGATGTGGATGCCTGGGGCATGTTTCCTAACAGAGCTATTATGGATTTAAATGATAGCATTTTCCAGGCACTTGCAGCAAGATGTTTTCAAAAGCCTCGTGTGCTAAGCCTTAGCTGAATAGCTGAGTGATCTCTTGCAGAGATGGGAACCCAGAAAGGAGGAATTCAGTTGATTCCTTATCAACAATACCTAAAATGGCTTTTTTTTTTTTCTCCTAGGAGGAGGACTTATCCTTAGAAACAGCAGCTTTGCCTTCCTGTCCAATGGAGAGCAGGAGCCCTTTGTCCTTACTGCACCATCCCACTGTGCTCTCACCAGCTTCCCACCCTGACCTGGCTCCTTCTCCATCTCCCAAAGTCCATCTGATGCCCTGGAATCATCCCTGGCCCAGTGCTGTGCCCACAGGGGCAGGAGAGGAGAACAGCCAGGCCAGAATCAGATGGGCACCAGTAAAACCCCAACTGGAATCTTAAAAAAATATGAGGGAGATGGGGAAGGTTTTGCATTTCAATGTGGCTTGCCCTGATAACAGAGGGAACTCAGCAGGTCTCCAGCCAGCCACAGAATGCTCAAAACACCCACGACAGACACAGCATGGCCTTTTATCAAACACAAAAAATGCTCACCTCCCTTCACTTTATCTTAAAAGACACCTCTCGAGGTCACTTACCCAGGGGAGGCAACAGGAGGAGCTACACAAACATGTTATGTTTCAGAGTGGCTTTTTTGACATAAATACCATGTGTGAATCCCCTGCCTGACCCCAAACTGGGGCAGCTTCATGGGGACAGCTGACAGAGAGCACCCAGAGAGCATCTCCCAGGCATTCACAGCTCACCAAGCCACCCTTCCTCAGGTCACAGCCTCTGCCTGGACACAGAGAGCTGGCACAACACCACATCAGGCCTTTCTCCTCAGCATTTCACAGCTTTGGATGCACAGCTGTGGGGTCTGGCTGGGTTTGACCTGGAAAACACCTACAATACCAGTCTGGAGGAAAGTGCTTTGTAAGAGTTTTGATGATGTGATGGGAGGATACAAGAGCCATGAACACCAGCCTGGACACAGGCTGAGGGCTGGGAGGGATCAGCCCCAGGGCTTTGGCCAGGGGGCTCCCATGAGGTGGGAGGCAAGGCAGGGCTCTTCCTTTGACACCAGCACCAAAAGCATCACGAGCTGTGCCTGAAGGCAGCAAAGGGTTACAGCTTTCTCCTCCTACTCCTTCTCCCCTCTCCTTCCCCAGGAGCTGGAGTTTCTTGCCAGTGGCACAGCTCTGAAACCATGCCTGGCAGAGCTCACCTGTCCCTTTACCCAGGAGGAAGCAGCACAAACCAAGAGCTGGCAGGTTTTCCAGCCTGCTGCATGTCCCTGCCCTTGGGCTGTGCTCCTGTTTACCCACTCCTGGGATGGATACAGCAGCTCCTCCCTGTGCAGGCCATCCAACATGCTGGGAAGAGCTCTTGATTTCATGGACAACTATTTATAAGAAGCTCGTGCTGGAGCCTGTGCTTCACCTCCCTGTTTTATTTTTAATCTTCGTTTCATAGAGCTCAGACAATTCTTTCAAGGTTCCCATGAATGATCTTTATCCCTTCTGCAGCTCATTCCAATTCTGTGAATAAAATCCCTGGGTAGCCCTGAAAGAAGAAGAGAAAAAGGATGACATTTGAAGTGAAGTAAGAAACTGAAAAGAGAATATATTTTTAAAGAAAACTCACAATTCTAACCCCAGCAAGCTGTAAACAAGCGTGTTTGGCATCTGTAGGTCCCAAAACCCTGTGCAGGGAGAGGTAAAAAGAGATGGAGGGGGTTATCTGCAGTTCATAGGCAGAGGGACTGGAGTTCTAAGGAGGGAAAGGTCTGAACTGCACACACATTTTGTGTCTCTCACAGGGCAGGGTAATGACCTCGAGGTCAGCTGGAGCACATCAGAGATGACACAAGCATCACAGCACATGAAAGCTGCCAGAAGCAGAGATCCTGAGCTGCCCTACCCCCATGAGCCTCTCAGCCCCATTTTTCACTCTGTTCTCCAGGCAGGGAGGAACCCTTTCCTCTAGCAGTTTTGGGGCATTTCTTCTCTTCTTGATCCACTCCTTCCTGTAGCAGGGAAGCTCATTTCACCACTGCCAAGAGTCCTTCCACCCACCTGCATCCTCATCATGCCCTCCCCACTCTTCACCAGTTTCCATCCTGCTGGGGCCTCGGGGATCAACCAGTGCCTCTTAGCCCACGTCAGAGCCATGTGGTGACAAAGGATGATGTTTGCACTTATTGTCCGAGATGGGTCTGAAATTCGTGTCGCTCCCACTTTCATCCCGAGCAGGAGGGTGTTTGCCCTCCCCTGGGTGATGCTGTGGCGATCCCTGCTTCACTCCTGCCTTTCCACCGCTCCAGGAGGGCAAGGAAGCGCTGCTTCGGGCTCATCCAGCTGCTCCACGGCGTGGCAACACTCCCCCTTAGTGGCAGGAGAGGAGAATAATCCTTCAAACCAGAAATAACTCTAATAAGAAGCAGAATGATCTCCTGGCTCCCCACGGGTCCGGCGTGTGGAGCTGGGTGTTAATCCAGCTGCATTTCCACAGCGTGGGACTTGCTGCAGCCTTCGGAAAAAAGATGCCCGACATCCAGAGAGGGGGAAAGGATTTTCTTCCTTGCGATGGAAGGATGCTGGGTGTTCCCCTGAAGGCAGAGCAGGGTGGGTTTTGCAGGAGGGGGGTCAGGCAGAGTCCTCACACATCCCCTCGGGATCATGGGCTGGGAGGGAGCCACGGGGCAGGACAGGAGCCGTGGCAGGGAGGGCTCCAGAGAGCTGCAGGGATTATGAGGCAGAAATTAACCTGTAAAGAAAACTTAGCAACAGTTAGAGCAAATATTGATTTTGTGTTTGTCTGCTTCTGCAGGGCCTGAGAAACGGCAGATTTAGACATTAACTGGGCTGTTTTGGCTTAATTCAAACCTCAATTTACACTGACCCTGGGAATAGATGAGTACATCAGCAGAATTGAATCTAAAGTCATTATTTATTTTTTTCCTCTCATCTGGTCCTTTTCTGCAGATCTGACAGCAGTTTTGGCACCTGTTACCTGCTGTACAATTATAGATAACTTACTTCATTTCCACAGCCAGACACTGGGCTCTCCCTTCCCTAATGGACTGACTTAGCACTTTCAGCAGCCCAGTGCCCCTGGCTGAACTCAGGACTGGGCACAGCACATTGGCACTGACAACCCCCAAACAACCCCAAATCACTGTTGTACAAAAGACATCACTGTTGTACAAGGTATCCCATTCCCTGGGCTGGCTGCCTTGCTCAAAGTCAAAGCTTTGGGTGAGATTTCCAAAACTGAACAAATGGTGAAAAACTCTAGGGGGGATTAGGAATGCAACATCTATTTATTCCCCTACAGCATCTATTCGGTATCTTGGGAAAACAAAACAAAACCAAAGCTAATGCATTTACAAACACAAACCCACTATAAAGTATTAGATTTGCCTGTCACAAGCTATTAGGTCACCAGGTCACACATGTGGTGTGATGATTTTGGCCACTGCCAGCTACCCTTGTACAGGCCAGAGGCTGCCCACAGCCAGGGGAGGTGAGCCTGTGCTTGCCCCCTGGGTAGTTTTGTTGAGCCTTTTCACAGCAGGGGTTTTAACTCCCTGAAATTTCTGATTCCTAACATTTTCCCAGTGAAAACATTTCCTCACCCTGGACCCTTTAGTTTCCACAGCAAAATGTTCTCCCCTGACCTAGTACCATATTTTAATATTTAATTTTTCTGTTCAGGCAGAGATGAAGAACTGCAGTTTTCTCACTCCAGAAACAGGAGCAGGCAGGATTTTAAGTTTCCAAAGCCCAGTTATTTTCCCGTCCAGCTGCAGCCAGCTCTTAGCAAAAGTGGACTCCATCTCTTGCAAAACCCGGGAGCTGCTCAGCTAATCCTCAGCACGTGTCTGCTCAGCTAAAATCATCCTTTTAATTTCCCAACCCCCTAAACCCACAGGTCAGAGTGTCAAAAAAAGCACATGGGAAATTTTACAAGGTTATTGCTGAGCAGCTAGTCAATAAATACCATAAGCAAAGGCAGGAGAGGAGGAACTTGGCTGCTGTCAGTAATCCCCAGGATCAAAGCATTTTTTGGCGAAGCAGAAACCCTGGACACCCCACCCCGACCTCAGCATCCCCTCGCACTCCTCACAGGGTCCTTTCCTGCACTGAGCTGTGACAGAGCCCATGGAGCATCACTGGGGTGCAACCAGCTAACACTGAGCTACCAACGATCCTGTAATGGAGAATTCCCTGCTCTGTCCCTCTCACCTGACACTGAGGAACCGCCAAAGGGCAGCAGGGCAGGGCTGGGTTGCAGCAGGAATTGCAGCCAGGCCAGCAGCGTGTCCTGCCGCAGCTGCCAACACCTGGGGAACACCAAAGCCCTGGAGCACAAACCATGGATCCTGTGCCCACAGAGCCTTTGCTTTGCCAGGGCTGGCCTTGTACCCTGGTCCCCAGCTGAGCCCCATCAGCTGTCTTTTACTTGTATTTCCTTCAGATGCAAGAAATGCCCAAAATATGAGGAATTACACTGTTCACCGTTTGCATTCCTCCACGGTCAGATCTCTCTCCCCCATGGGGGTGGAGTCAGAATCCCCTGTGAGCAACCTGCTGTTTGCACAGGCTTTAGCAGAATTAGCTGGGAAAACGAGATGAAAAGGCTGTGAAATCCCTCCAGCCAGCAGGAAGGAGCCCAGCAGCTGAAAGCCCTTGGAGGGACACACAGCAGCTCCCACACTGCTGACCATGGAGCTGTGTGAGCTCAGCACTCCTCAGCCCCCCTCAGCCCAACCAGGCTCCATTCCAAAGTCAGACTGCCAAAAAAAAAACCATGGATGTCCTTTTTTCATCTCCTTACCCCATTATTTTTGCTCTTCTTATCTTCTTTAAGGCTTGTCCCAGCTGGAAGCAACGTCCTGCTAGCAGTCAGGGCACTGCCATGACCCAGGAGCTCCAGCTATGCTATTCCCTTCCCATTCCTGGTAAAAATCAATCCTTTTTCCATGTCTGGACTCCAACAGGGAGTCATCTGCTCTGTTGTGGAATGCAAAACACCAAAAAATAAGTTTTAAAATCAAGCAGCAACATGGGGTTTGTGCAGCAAGCTGGGCCATGGGATGGGATTCCTCCCACACACAGCCAGCGCTCCTGGAACACTTTCATCCTGGTCTTTCATTTAAAGCTAAATTAAACATCCAGATTCCCCTTTGTGAAGGAGGGTTGTGCAGCCTGAGAAGGTTGTATGACTGCAGAGGCTTCACAGGGACATCAGCCAGGGACAGGGAGCCTCAGACTGAGAGGGGTCTCCACCAAAACTCCCTTTCAGGGTCTCCAGCTCCAGCCCAGGAACTCCACAGCCAGTAGGAAGTTCAACCTCTATGAGATTTTTACTGGAAAGAAAGCAGAGCATCCAAACTAACAGGAAAAGCAAAGCAAGTGCAACCTTTTTTACCCCACCTGTAGAGCAATGTTTGTTCCTGGGCCCCAGGATAATCAAGCCAGGCTGGCAACCTCCACACTAGAAGCAGCTCCATTTTCCAATTAAAAGCTAATTGTCTTTTTACTCATTAACTGTGCTAGGCCTTGGTATTTTTCTGCCCCTCAATCTTTCTCAGCAAATATTCTACAATGCCTGCACTGCCTGCATTTACAGCCTCATCCTCCTTTAATTTGGGGCAGCTCTCAAACAGAGGTGCCAGGCTCACACCCTGATTTATCCTCCAGCAGCCCCTGCCTGCTCAGAGCTCCCAGTTCATGTCAGATCCAGGAAGGAATTGCAATTCCAGGCTTGGGTTTGTACAGACACACAGTGCAGGACCAGCTGAGCCCACCAAAGCCCGAGCAGAGAGGGATGGGTTTATGACAATTCCTCTTAAAATAACACCAGAATGGGGGCAGCTAAAGCCAGGCTTTCAGACAAGTGGTCCCAGCCATCCTTCCAAAGCAAACTGCAACACTGAGAAACAGAAATAAAAATTACTTCATGGATTTGCTCTGGCCCCAATCTTGTAAAAATGAAAAATGAGCTGGGTTTCTAAACCTCCCTCATTTCCCAGGATCCAAGGTTTTATTAACAAGTTTGTCAGTAAGAATTTTTTTACTCTATTTCCAGTATAAGCCACAACCTGAAATGAGATTTGTACAGCCCAGCACTGGTTTTGCACCCTGGGGTGAGCATATCTGTGCTGTGTGCACACCCCCAGCCAGAGGCACCTCTGCCAGGACAGCTTTGGCCAAGGAAAGCACAGCACAGCTCACCCAAAAAGCTCTTCCTGTTCTGCTGAGCTGCTCCTCAGTTTTTCCAACACCTTTCCAATTGCTAAGTTAACATGTTGCTAAGATCACCACATTTCATCCTTGGCTGCCTCAAAACAGGGCAGTGCTACTGTTCCTACACGGGAACAGCTACATGGATGCCACTTCAGCTTTCACAGGAAGGGGAACAGAAAGGCTCTGCTACATCACACACTCCTGCAGCTCTCTCTCCAGCCTCCATCCATCCCCGCACCTCTGCAGGGATCCCAGCCACCCCGAGCTCAAACACACTGACACCTGCCCATGAAGTAGCCAAAACTGCTGAAGAGCTGATGAAACTGCGAAGAGTGTGGGGGTAACATCTTCTCCTCCACACTGAGAAGCCAACAGGAATTCAACGACTCACCAGGAGAGCAAAGATCCCACACAAAACCCTGCACTTTGCTGCCTTCCCCCAGTGCTGTGAGGCAGAGGCAGAGAGATGTGAGCACCATCATTTATTGGAAGAGGGAGCACAGTCACAGTCATGGGGAGAGGCCCCCGCTGGAGCCATGGCAGGACAAAGCAGCCCCACAGGGAGCAAGGGGCTCCAGGCACAGGTCACCCCACAGCACCACACCCTCCCTCCTCTTCCAGCCCAGGGGGACACTCCATCCCCTGGGGAAAGCCGGGAGGGAGGTTCAAGGCAGGCAGGAACCTTCACAAAGCCATTCCTGAGGTAGCAGAGCAGCAGCAGGAATCCAGGGATGCTGTGAGGCCGGTCTCAGCACCTGCTGCACATGCTGCTCCAAGGTGGAACACGGCTGCTGCTTCCACTTTTCCAGAACTCAGGTCTTGCAGAGAGAGGTCGTGCTGTCAGCTGTCCAAGCCTCCCTCATTCGCCTTTCCATAATGATCCCAAAGCTTGCATTCCACACACTAGCCAGCAGTTAGCCCCATTTATTACAATATAGATCTACCTGGGAACTGAAGGAAAAAAAAAAATCCACTCCCATGAACTAAGGCCTGGCAGAAGATATTTTTTCCTGTGGTTCCCCCTCCACTCATTAAAAAAGTTTTAATAATAAAATTAAAAAGCAGAACAATCCTTCATGATAAGATTAAGGTCCTTGATGTGTGACTCTGTTTCAATGTGCCCAAAAACTGTCGAGCTTTCTCCTGCATGAAGAGTTGGTCTCTGGTTCCACCACAGGCCACTGCTTTCCAAGCCCTGGTCATCTGCAGAGGGAAAAGAAAGGATGTGCACAACACAGTCAAGGCAGAGGACAAACACCTTGTCAACATCCTGTTCTAAAAGACTGCAAAAATAAACAAAACTAACAAGGGAAATAAAACTTCAGAACCCATCTGGCAACCAGGAGGAACTTGCACCCCACCAGTTACTCCTCACAGCTGAGGTGGTAATTTCTGGGGTTCAGGTTCAGCAGTTTCCCAGGTGAGTGCTCCATTTCAAGCCAATCCACGTGCCCTTCCAGGGATTTCCCTTAACTTGCCTCAAGACAAAAACCCCAATGCACAAACCTATTAAAACTCACTGCCCTGAAGGGATTCCAGACAATAGAAGGAATTCAAGCACAGCTTTGGACTTTACTGCCAACCAGTTCAATTCCCACAGGAGCTGCTGGGCCCCAGGTCTATTTTGATCAAATGCCATCCTTAACAGCAATTTGGTGCCTTCAGTTTCAAAAGGGCCCCACAGCACAAAGGAAGAGCCAAAAACCAGCTGTGCTTCAGTCTCTGCATGCAGAAAGGGCACCCACAAGGTGTTTCTGCACTCCAGGAAAGCCCCTGAGAACCCTCTGGTAAATGCAACCAGGAGACAGGCAGTGCCCTGAGCTGGAAATAGCTGTCCACACGCACTGCAGGGAACCAGGGCTCCAGTGTTTGCCACAGCAGGAACGTCCCACGCAGCCACAGAGCAGCTTTGGGCCCACTGAGGCTCAGCCCAGAGCTGGGTGAGCCTCCTTAATAAAGAACTGCCTGCCAGCAGCACCAGAGCAGCACAATAAATCCCCAGAGCCCAGCAGCAGCACAGACAGCCCTGCTGGCTCTGGCAATGGGATTTCACTGCACACCTGTGCTCTGTCACCCCCGAGTCACTCCCAAAGTTTATTTATATGGAGCCATTAGCTTTCAGAGCAGTACGACCCTGGTGAGGACAGGAGGAGAAATGGAAGTGTTTAAGCAGGGATTATTTAGGGAAGGGGAAGGAATTACTCTGGCTGAGGAGTATTTATCTGTCAGAAAAAAGAGCTCTCACAAGACATGGACAGATCCCCCTCACTGCAGTTTCCTGTGGACAACACTGCACCCTAGGCTCTTCCTGGGGAGGGAAAACACCCTCACAGGAGCCCCCAGTTGCAGTCTAACCCCCCAACAAGGACAGCATGTATTTCCATCCTCACTGAAGCTCAAAGAGACATCCAATGACTCTACCTACAAAATGATGATCCAAATCTCCATGTCTGAGCTACACTGCCCAGCAAAGCAGGGATACCCCTCTATGAATGCATCCTGCCTGCAAGTGGTGATGATTATAGAGAGATCTGTTTATGCCCCAGAGAGTATTTGTAGGCTGCTGTGACTCCAGTACAACCCAGTCCCAACTGTGCAGAGCTGAGGAACAGAGCTGCTGTAACAGCACCAATCTCAGCACGAGGTACAAGGTGCCACACTGCCAGCTGGGGCTCTGCACTGCCACGGGGTCAGGATAAAGCAGGATAAAGCCAGACTCTGCTGCCTAAGGCCCACAGCCTTCCCCACAACCCAGAAACACCCTAAAAAACACAGGGGTGGGAAATGCCTTCCTGTTTAACCTTTAAACAGCNGTTCAATTCCCACAGGAGCTGCTGGGCCCCAGGTCTATTTTGATCAAATGCCATCCTTAACAGCAATTTGGTGCCTTCAGTTTCAAAAGGGCCCCACAGCACAAAGGAAGAGCCAAAAACCAGCTGTGCTTCAGTCTCTGCATGCAGAAAGGGCACCCACAAGGTGTTTCTGCACTCCAGGAAAGCCCCTGAGAACCCTCTGGTAAATGCAACCAGGAGACAGGCAGTGCCCTGAGCTGGAAATAGCTGTCCACACGCACTGCAGGGAACCAGGGCTCCAGTGTTTGCCACAGCAGGAACGTCCCACGCAGCCACAGAGCAGCTTTGGGCCCACTGAGGCTCAGCCCAGAGCTGGGTGAGCCTCCTTAATAAAGAACTGCCTGCCAGCAGCACCAGAGCAGCACAATAAATCCCCAGAGCCCAGCAGCAGCACAGACAGCCCTGCTGGCTCTGGCAATGGGATTTCACTGCACACCTGTGCTCTGTCACCCCCGAGTCACTCCCAAAGTTTATTTATATGGAGCCATTAGCTTTCAGAGCAGTACGACCCTGGTGAGGACAGGAGGAGAAATGGAAGTGTTTAAGCAGGGATTATTTAGGGAAGGGGAAGGAATTACTCTGGCTGAGGAGTATTTATCTGTCAGAAAAAAGAGCTCTCACAAGACATGGACAGATCCCCCTCACTGCAGTTTCCTGTGGACAACACTGCACCCTAGGCTCTTCCTGGGGAGGGAAAACACCCTCACAGGAGCCCCCAGTTGCAGTCTAACCCCCCAACAAGGACAGCATGTATTTCCATCCTCACTGAAGCTCAAAGAGACATCCAATGACTCTACCTACAAAATGATGATCCAAATCTCCATGTCTGAGCTACACTGCCCAGCAAAGCAGGGATACCCCTCTATGAATGCATCCTGCCTGCAAGTGGTGATGATTATAGAGAGATCTGTTTATGCCCCAGAGAGTATTTGTAGGCTGCTGTGACTCCAGTACAACCCAGTCCCAACTGTGCAGAGCTGAGGAACAGAGCTGCTGTAACAGCACCAATCTCAGCACGAGGTACAAGGTGCCACACTGCCAGCTGGGGCTCTGCACTGCCACGGGGTCAGAATAAAGCAGGATAAAGCCAGACTATGCTGCCTAAGGCCCACAGCCTTCCCCACAACCCAGAAACACCCTAAAAAACACAGGGGTGGGAAATGCCTTCCTGTTTAACCTTTAAACAGCACTTCAGAGTTGCTCTGCCCTGAAAAGCAAAAAAGATGAGCTTGCTGCTGTCCACCCAAGGGGTGCTCACTGGAAAAGGGAAGGTTTACTTTACTGCCACAGCAGTCATCCAAGTTCCTTGATGGGTGTGATTTCCATGAGGAAATCCAGGGCCAAACATACTGAGCAGGCCACAGCAGTGGTTTTGAGGAATGTAGAATGACATCTCTGGCTCAGCATCTCTCAACCTCAGTGTAAAGACAGCCCTGGCAGTGTAGGTATGCCCATGCAGGAGTTCAGAGCTCCATCCCTCACTCCTCAAGGGACAAGGGCTGCACTGCCAGATAAACTCCTGCCTGGGAGGACAGTGGCTGCAGGGCTTACCGGGGCTGGTGGCCTGAAGTGGCTCGGCATTTTCCTGTAGGACATTTTCTCTGGCTGCACTTGCACGAAGGCTCTGTTGAGCAAACCACTGTCATTCTTCCTGCTCGAGGACGAGAGGTTCAGGGACCTTGACAGGAAATTCACAGGCTGCACCAGGAGAAAAAGGAAAGCATAAGGAAAGAAGAAATCCAGCCCTTCACCCACATTCACATGGACTGCTCAAAGGCAGCTCCAGGCTGCTACTGCTGCTTTGCAGTTTTGTCAGAGCAGAGCCAGCTCTGCCCCTGCTCTGAGCACATAACCCCTCACCTGGGCTCTTTTGAAACACACAGTCTTGGGGAGGGCAGGCAGATTTTGTGTCAGGTCTTCATCCACAATATCCAGGGCCAGAGACTTCCGCACCTTCTTGATGGGACTCCTGCGCAGCTGGAGGACGTAGGAAAACCAGTGTCAGCACGAATCCACCCAGGCAAGGGCCATCCTGAGGGCCCAGGGTGCACACCAAGGCCACATCACCCCAGTTCTGCATGGCACCAACACCTCAGGAAGGTGGTGTTGGTGTGCCCCACCACAGGGCACAGCAGCTGCCAGGGCCCCACTCCCAGCACCTCGAGCCAGTAGTTTAGAGGGAGAGCTTTTAGTAGGAAGGGAAGGTCACCAGGAAACTTAGACTCTTCATACCAGCTCAGAGCCTTCTGGGAGCCCAACTTGCCCCAGGTGCTCCAAGCATGCCAGCAAGGCCTGAGCTCAGCAAAAACCAGGACACTCCTGGAAGTATTTTAAGCAGGCTTAACCTCAGGCACCTCTTGCTGATTAAAAGAGAGCAGCCTCAGGGCTAAAAATCATTTTGGCACCAATAGCAGTATGAATAAAACCAGCCAGAACACTCTTTAAGAGCACAGGGCAGCTCAGCAGCTGGCACTGGATACACAGCCAGCTCACCCCTTGTTTCCTCTTCTGTTTCTCAGGCTTCACATCATCCTCGATGATGAGTTCGATGCCAGCTTCACTGCGGAGCACCTCCTTCAAGTCTTCTTCCAGGTGAGGAGTCTGGGGCTGGAGTGAAAGGCAGAGAGAACACAAGGCAGTCAAAAATCTCTGTGCTGGGCAGGCTCACAAGTGTTTCCCTGAAGGGACAACGGGGTCAGGAGAGTCCACAGTGGGAGCACAAACACCAAAAACTGGGTTTTTTTGCTTCCCAGCTGGAAAAGGTATAAAAAGTTTTCTGCTAGCCTGATCCAGGTGTGACAGACTTATCAGCTGAACCCCACGTGTGCCATCAGGAGACCAGTGTGTGCACACAATGCTGGGAGATCCAGCTCCTCAGGGAGGCCTAGGCAGATCATTTCCTTGCTTTTCCTCAAGGTCATCAGTAGCCAAACAGTGCAGCCTGATTCAAGGGCAGCTTTTGGCACTTTTAGCTGGTTTACAGAGGAGATAAAAGTCCTGTAGCTCCTTACAATGAAATGATCACTGTGACAATGTTCCCTTCACCCCTCCCCTCTCAGCCTGGCACTACCAAACCACCCTTTGTTCAGGCACAGATAAGAGTCTGCTCACAGCCCTGCCCCAACCTCCCCCCCACTCCATGTCCCATTTGCATTCATCAGCCCCACACGCTGCCCAATAATTACCAGAGGTCTAATTGGTCCATATTTCTCCAGAGCATTTTTGAAAGGAGTGGGAGTATGGGGTGTGTTGTCCACCACATACGTCTGATCTGGTGTGACAAACCTGGAAGCAGAGGGGGAAAGACAAGGGGTCAGACAGACTGGACCTCACAAAAGGCCACAGCCCACCCAGCAGCTGAGCACAACAGAGGCCACTTGGCTGTGCCCCCAGGCCAGCCTGGACACTTGTGCCCTGCAGCTCAGAGAAGAGCTGTTTTGGGGGGAAAACACTGATTTAAGGAGATCCCCAGCCTGCCCTGCCCCTCTCAGTAATGCCACAAGTACTGAGAGCTATGTCTGAACCGGACCAGACTCCTGTGTGGAAAAGGACGCTGCTCAGGAAGGAGGAAAGGACTTACGCTAAGTTCTTCTGGAGCAGAGGGGTCTTGTCCCTGTGCAGCGGGGTGGTGACAATCACCTTCTGGCTGCACACGGGTGTGGAGGTCAGGGAAGGGTTCTCCAGTTCTAGTGTATCCTGTTTGGTCCAAAAGTTCAAGAACTGCACAGCACAGGGAAGAAAAGTTGAAGACACTCAGTCTCAAGCAGTCCAGCATCACATCACAAGCCATTACTTTTTCCTAAATATGAGGGAAACCCTGAAGTAGGAGCAATCCTCCCAAAGCAGGATGGGTTACAGGCTCACAGTTCTGTGCATGGACACACATGAAAGTGGCCAGAAGGTGCCTCACACCTATAAAGATTATGCACTTCCCATTAAGGATGAGCTGACACAACTGTCACAGCTACCAGCTACAGAGGGGGAGAGAAGTCTCTCCTTGCACTGGTGATCCCAGCTCACCCAGTCTATTCCAACCTCAGGTTGTCAAACATGAGGGAAGTCCACGTAACACAAAGTGTACAAGTTAACAGGTCTTGCACTGAGCTGTCTTCAGCCTAAACTGTGAGAAAACAACAAACTGTGTTAGCTCTGCTAGGATTTTACTTCCCTGCAGCCAATAAGTGACAGCTCTGCTTCCATAAAGAACACAGTTTGTACTCAAGAGCCTCTTGGAAGAGAAAAACTGTTTGCGACATTCACTGATGGCTGAAGCTCAGCTTGGGGCAGGACATGCACTTTGCCTTCTCAGATTCACTCCAGACATTCCTGCCTTTTACACTCTGCAGAGTTGTACATTACGGGTCCTGCTCTGATTTCTTCCTTCTTGCTGGCCTTTCATTCAAGGTCCACCTGAACCTGCATTTTGGACTCTTCTGCTGCAGAAACAGCAGAAAAAAAGGCCTGGAAGGCACAGCTGGGGAGGGTCTGGACAACAGAGCTGCTGTGGGAACTGTGCTGGAGAATGCAGCAGCCTTTATTCTGATTTATAGACTGAACTCCACCACTTCCACATGAGACCCTCGTGGGTCTGACCACCACAGTGCTCCAATGTGATGGGTGTTGGAGACCATGTGTGTGGACACTGTGGGAGTCACAGCAAAGGCTGAAAGATCCTGAGTCCCTTTTGCAACAAAGACAAGGCCAGGAGCATTTTCATAAGCACAGCAGCACAGATCTGCACAAGGTGTTTGCTGCCCCTGTCTGTGTGACTGAACTGCAAACATACAGGGAAAGGAAGTTCTCACTGTTGCCACTCTGCTGCCCACAGCTGCAGCAGCAGTGCCCTGGGGACGGCAGCAGTGTGCTCTGCATCACAGTGTGGCTCCTTCCTCACGCTGGGCACGTGCCCTGCCCCTCACACAGGGTAGCTGGACTTCCTTAAAACTGCAAGCACTCCCAGATGGAGAGACAGGCTGCTGCTCCCACAGGAAGGGTAGCACTGAAGAGAAACAGTGCCAGAAACCAGCTCTGAGCCTTCTTTTAGCACAGGAACACGCTCTGCACACTGGCACTGCCTCATTCAAGGCAGGAGGAACACAAAGCTGGCAGAGCTGATGGGAATACATGACATTAGGGCAAGAAGATACCTGAGATGGAGAGAAGGGCAGTGTCTTCACAGGGGTGCCCTTGGGCGTCATGCTGTTGCAGGAGTCCAGGAAGGACATGCTGGTGCTGGTGACGTTCTCCGTGACGGGTGAGAGGGAGATCTTCCTCTTCTTCTGCCTCTTCAGCACCGAGGGCGGGGTGCCAAAGCTGCCCTCGGCATGCGGGGAGATGGGGATGAGCTCTCCCTTGCTGCTCCTGCTCAGGTCAGAGATGGTGTGGCCGTCCAGGCGGTACTCGGTGACGCTGGGCAGGGCCGGGGCCGCCTCGCCGGGCGCTGGCCTGGCCGGGCTGGCGCTGCCGCTGCTGCCACCAGCTGAGGGCTCCTCAGGTAGGTCAAACTGGCTCAGGTCACACCACCCATCTGGGTCCTGCACGCAAGGGAAGGCATCAGTGGCAGCTGAGCAGCCAGACTGAGCTGGGAGGTGAAATAAGTGGGAGTGTGAGATGGCACCAAGCTTTGGAAGGAGCCTGGCCAGGGACAGCTCAAGCCCTTCTCTCCTCTGCCATGGGCACAGCTGGAGCCAGAGCAGGGATCTGACCCAGCTGAAAGCTACTGCACGTGCACAGGGTAGGTTTTGCTATTTATGCAAGGCTGGGTCCCTGTTCGGTTCATAGCACAGCTGCACAAACAGCTGCACCCCCTCAGAGAGGGGACAGAAAAAGCAGCTGGGCAGAGGGCTGGGGACAGGGACTGAATGAAGCAACTGCCACCCAAGAGCAACCCACAGCCCTGGGGACACCAATACAGCTGGACATGGGGCTCTGGTGTAACCTGCACAGCTGAAAGCAGAGTAAAACTAACCAGACCAGTTCAGAAGTGAGCTGCTTCACAGCTCCACCCCACCAACACCCAGTACCACACAAGCAGGCCCCCAAGGGCCCGCAGATGTGCTGCTCAGCCCCAGGCACACACTGCCTTCCTATACACAGGCAAAGTGACTCCTTCACGGATCGTAAGTGCCTCAGGCAGGCTGGGAGCTGCAGAGGCAACTTCCCTCTGATGGTAGCAAAGAGCTCTGTTGATTTTAGCCAGCCTCCCACCCTGGTGTGCCTCTGTTGCCCAGGGGACCTCAGCACTGCTTGACTGGCTGAAAATAACTAATTTCAGTGAAGCTACCTCCACTGAAAGCAGATGGTGGCATTGAGCCAGCGTGAAGGGGTCTGTCCTGCACAGTACAATGGGCTTGGCTTCCCAGTTTGTCCTGTCCTATCCCACCCCATGACAGGACAGAAAGGAAAGGCAATGAGCATGGGCCTGAACCATTACAAAAAGGAAAGCTGGGGACACTGGCTGGCAAAGAAGGCCTTGAAATCAGGTTTGCCAGCACTTAGAGCCTCCCACACAGGCAGAGCCCATGCACAAGGACACCCACGCAGGAAAACCTACAAGCCCACAGCAATACTGGCAGAGCAGGAAAGGTCTGATCCCGCCCTGGAAGAGAGACAGGGGGAAGCTGCAAGGCAATGACAGACCCAGTGCTCCTAAGGGTGATGATCAAGGGGACCCAGTAAGTTCACTCAAGCAAAAAGGGTGAGGATCAGTCTCCCTACCATAACTGGAGGAACAAGGGTCTGTTACTTACAGATTCAATCATGTCCAGAGCTTCACTGAAGGCTGGGGCACAGCTTGGGTACAAATAGTTGGCAGCTTCAACGACCCATTTGTACGGTGACTCGACCAACGAAGTGCCATCCTCAGGCACTGCATCATCTGGGGTCCCCTCCACGTTCTGCTCTGCCACCCCTGCACCTGGCAGCTCTGAGGGCAACTCCTGTACACCCGTCACTTCCTCATCACTGACATCTTCCTCCTTTATTTCAGAGACATCCACTGGCCAGCTTGGCAGGACATTCTTGGCACATATAACAAAGAAAGTCCAGATATCAGCAGAAAGCAAGGGAACAGAGTCAAGTCCTGGGGACAGAGAGCATCTGGACACATTCAGCTCTGCCCACTCTCCTACCTGCCACTGGGTTTGTTTCACATCCCCATTCTCCCTCACTGCTCTGTCCCATACACTGAGCAGGAGTCCATGCAACATAATGAGCACAGGACTGTTTAATTGAAAATTTTATTTAACAGTGTCCCAGGAGAAAGTTGTACTTAGGCTGAGCATGCAGCACTAGTTCCACGTTTCCTATTTTCCAGGAGCCTGCCTACAAAAACTATATGCTTTCTTCATGAAAACAGTCACTGGGTGTACTTCCCTGCTTCCTTTTTAAGAAGAAAGGAACACAGTATCTCTTCACCCTCCTCCCACACACACACTGTCTGTAGCAGCCTCCTTCTCCCACCAGCAACAGCACAACGAAGCCAAAAGAATATTCGGTGTCCAAGACAGACTTGGTACTGGGATTGGCAAGGTAACAGCTCTAGCAGACCGCTGTCCTCTGCCTGGATAACACACTCAGGGCTCCCATCACACCTCTAGCTCCTGGAGGCAGAGATCTGGGAGGCTGGGGAAGGCACAGACCGTCCGTGCAGACACCAGGCTACGGCAAAGGCAGTGTGAGGCAGCAGAAGGGTGGATGAACAGCTCCAAAATGCATTAGCAGGGCAGGGGACTGACCCAGCTGCCTGCTGCAAGTGTGCTGGTGCAGTACCTGGCTCTCAGCTGTCAGCTGACTTTGCCTCTCCTTGTTATCCACCTCCACAAGGAAGTACAGCGACTTGGACTCCTTGGTTTCGCTGAGGAAACCTCCCGTGTCCACTTTCCGCTTGATGGTGGAGTTCCAGTGATTCTTCACTGCATTGTCAGTCCTGCAGAGAGAGCAGAAGGGAACAAACCATCACTTACAGCACCTTTAAAGCACAGCTGGCAGCTCCAACACACTCCCCAGCCCCATCCCGAGAGCCTAACACACGCATCTCCAGGGGCCACCCAGCAGGGAAGGCAGCAGCGAGCAAAGGGGTCCTACCTCCCAGGCAGCAGCTTGGCAATCTCTGCCCAACGATTCCCCAGGACCTTGTGGGCCTCAAAAATGATGCGATCCTCCTCCTCTGTCCACGAGGACTTCTTCACCTCAGGGTTCAGGTGGTTATGCCAGCGTTCCCGGCACTGCTTCCCTAACCGCCCTTTCAGGTGCTTGGCTATCAGGGTCCACTGTTTGGTGCCGTATTTTTTAACCAGCTCAATTACCTTTGGAGAGAGTGGGAGGAAAATAAGGAAATTGAATGAAGGAGGGGAAGGTCAGTACAGTCATCTTCAGGATTTGCTCTTTGCCTCTCCTGAGACCAGGTAAGGACAGACAAAGAAAGACCCCTTTGGAGGAAGAGCTGGAAGGACCCAGCAGGGCAATCAGGTGTTCCAACCCTCATGAGAGCAATGATTCAGCCAAATTTCTCTAAGAGGCTGTTTCCATGCAGACATTTTGCCACAGGGCACCTGTGAATGCAGATGACCCCTCACAGAAGATGGGGTGGAGACTGGCAGGGGCCCCAATGTAGAAACACATTCCCATTTCTGAGCAAGGGCCAAGTCCCACCCGCTCAAGGCTCCTTTGCTCTCCCTGCTTCTGAGGACCTGGCTGTGTGACAACAGTCCCCATCAGCTCTGCACTGGGCCCTTTCCCAGTGTGGTACACCCAGAACAGACAGGGCTGCAGCTCCACGCCCTGATAGCACCAGGACACACAGGGAGAGAGCCAAATTCACTTAAGAACCATCCCCTTTGCCTCTTCCCCCTCACCCAGGGCTCTGTCACTTCTGCCTGAGCCCCAACACAAATGCTTCTGGGCACTGAATCCGTTCTAGGCTCCTACAATGTCCAGGGCATAGTCAGGATGAAACAATCTACTTCCTGCCATGTTCAGCCCACGGAAATCCTGGCTGAAGGGTTCTCAAAGAACATTTCTACCCTGGCCAGCTGTGCTGAGCGGAAAGGTGCAGGTAGAGAGGTGATGCTCACATAACAAATGTCCCTGCTGCAGATTCCTGCCTTTCAAGCACAGACAAATGGACCAAAGGTGCTAACCTGAGGCCAAGGAGCTGGGCCAAAGCAATGAGGAGGGAGCTGGAGCCCAGCCTGGCCAGGATGAGCAGGCTGGCAGAGTCAGGACAACACAAAGGGAAGGGGAAAGCAGGCAACAACTGCTCTGCTGTAAGAATGGGGAACGAGATCAGGAGAAGCTTCCTTAGGGCTTGACATAACATAATGGGACCAAAAGGGAAAGACCTGGGGGAGCAGAAGTCTTACAGAGAATCTGCCAAACTAGGATGTTCTGTACCAGAAAACCTTGGTAAAAGTTGGATTTCACTCCAACTTTTCTTAAGTACATCAAGATGGTGAGTCTGTCTGAGCTGACCCCTCCCAGCTGACTCTGGAATCAGCAGAGAAGCAGGCTCACAGAAGTCGTGATTCACGCAGCCAGCCTCAGACATCCACTCCAGCCTGCCTACTGTGGCACAGGAAATGCCAGTTTTATTTTCTCTGAGATCCAACTTGGCCAGGCCAGGTGGAGACCTGCCAGCAGGCAGATGAATTAATTCCCTTTTCAGCTCTCTCCCTTGGCAGCCTACTGTAGCAGCACTGTGTGAAAGGGAGAAGGTGTTTACCTGGAGAGGCCTAGATCACATCACATCACATCCCAACCACGGCTGCCTGGACTGCTCAGGGCAGGGCAGATAGAGCTGCTCTCACGGGTATCCACCCTGGGGATCACTTACACACAGCTTGCACAACCCGAGCATGGGTCTGACAACTCCACCCTCTCTGCAGACAGAGACAGCCCAACACTCTGATCCTCTCAGCCCTCACTCACCTTTTGGTCCTCCTCTTTGGTCCAAGGACCCTTAACCAGGTCTGGATTCAACACTCTCAGCCACCGGTACTGACACTGCTGGTCACTGCGGTTCTGGGAACAGGAATGGGAACAGCCCTGGGTTAGATCAGAGGCTCCAGAGGCCCAAAAAGCTCCAAAACTGACAGAAGTCCCCATACACACAGGCTGTCCCATTGAACACCTGCAGAAGCACATGGAGGATACATGTGGAGACCCCGGGCCAGGGACAGGAACTTCAATTTCTCACCCCAACTCCAACAGACTCACCCCAGAGAGTCCTCTGGGCAAGGAAGTCTCCCTGCCCTGAAGCAGCCCCATTTCACAGCTTGGAGCTGTGAAGCCAGGACAGAGTCCCACTGCACAGACACAGGGAACCAGCACAAGGAGAAGCAGTAACATGCAAACACTGGGATTCCCAGCTGGGCACAGGGTCACTTACAGGAAAGTGACTGGCCAGGAACTTCCAGTCATTCTGCCCATAATGGCTCACTAACGTCTTCAGCTGCTCATCCTGCAAAGGACAAAGACATCCACTTTCAGATACGCAGAGGCAACACCTGCCACAGGGCTGATGACATGAAAAGAACAGGTTAGATATTTTGAACTGTCAAGAAGATTTCGTGGGCATTCTGTGTTCAGGGGAGGAAGGCAGCTCACACCAGCCTTTAGCAGCCCTCCAGTACATGGAGCTGAACTGGCACAGACTGGTTCTGAGCTCTGTACTAGGACAAGCTCATACATTAAAGTACAAAACAAGAGCTCAGCTCTGTTCCTATACAGTCTTATTCAAGCTCTGTGGCCAAGGGCCTGCTTATCCAGCCCCAGAACAGTCCTGACCAGACAGTCCATCTCCCAGCTCAGCCACTGCCTTTGTCTGGTCAGGAAAGCCGACTGACTGAAGTATATCACCACTAGCCCTGGTACTCTTCTGTCTCCCAGTGCTACAGGGCTCTACAGCGTCTCTTTTGTACTCTACAGCATCTCATCATCACACCTTGCTATAGCCTGGGTGTGCAAACTCCTACAGCTCACAGAAAGCCTGTTAGAGGGGTCCTTTTCTATGAACTCTGGCTGGCTCAATAATGAAATTATTCCCTGCCCAACATGAGCCCAAGGCTTTGGTCCCTCCCCACAAACCACCTTACTTGGTGTTCTGACCCCAGCTGTAGTTTTCACACAGCACAAAACTGATGGTGAAACTGGGAGGAAGGAAAAGAATATCCCAGTTAATTTCAGGCTCTTAGCCAGGATGACTAAGCCATAATCCCGAGTGTCAGTACTCCCTGCTTTTGCTCCAGAAAAAGGAGTACATTTCCACTGCACATCTCAGCTCGTTGGAGACATCAGCCATCATCTGGACCCATCTGTGCTCACAGGAATGCTGCAGGCAGTGGTGTTTCACTCAGTACTCACATGCTTAAGCTAAAAATGTTTGGGCTCTTGCTCTTCAGGCTACACTTTAAACTCCCCTGAACCTCTGAGCCTCATTCAGGCCTGAGCTCAGTACAAAAGACACACGGTCCCCTCCAGCAGCAAGACAGCAGGAGGTGAGGTTGTGGCCGGCAGGTGAGGACTGGGGTGGAGTCACCCAAGCCCAGGGTGCCATGTCAGCAGCACCACCCCAAAGCACGTCTCAGCAAATTTCAGGCTCTCACTCACCTCTTCTTGTGTCCACTTGACTTTGCACCTGCCATCCCGCTGCTCCGGCACATCCAAGTCGGTATCCTGGTAATGCAGCTCATCTTGGTCCTCACTAGAGGCGAGTAAAGGAAGATTATAATTTCCACCTGATAAAAATGCAGGAGAGAGAGCAACCTCCACCATATAGAGCAGAGCTCGAGAGCAACCTGCACCATCATTATAGAGCAGAGCTCCAGATCTCTCCCTTCCACCGAGCCCCAGTCTCACCGACGCCCACCCAGACACCCCAGACTCAAAGGAGATCCTCAACTTTGAGCTCTAGCGTCTGCTGGCAAATTTTATTCTGCCCAGAGCAGGGGAAAGAGCATTTCTTTCCATTTCTGCCCCTGCTGTCCCTCGGGGTGGACTTTGCATCTGGGCACCGGCCCCACTTCCCCGGTACAGCTCAGCAGGGCCCGGATCGCTGGCGCCAAGGGGCGCGGGGAGCGGAGCGGGGGAGCAGCCGCAGGGCTCCCGCTCACCCCCCGCTCCCGAGCGGGCAGAGCCGGGCGCGGGCAGAGCCGGGGGATGCTCCAGCGCGGGCACCGCGGGGCCGCCGCCCTGCATCCCGCAGTCCGGCCGGCGAGCGGGAACGGGG
>VZTH01015885.1:149928-191853 GCA_013397815.1 Aleadryas rufinucha
ATCCACCCCCGCACTGACCCCGGGGTCCCTCCGCACCCACCCCTGCACCGAGCCGAAACCACTGGGATCCCCCGCACTGACCCAGGACATCCCCGCATCCACCCCTGCGCTGATCCATCTCGTTTCCATCCTCGGGACCTCCGCACCCACCTCCACATAGACCTAGGGCCCCCACGACGCCCCACATCCACGCCCACCAACCTGTAACCACTGAGACCCCCCCCATGCCAACCCAGGATGCCCTCCATTCATCCCCCTTGATGTGGGACCCCCCATTTCCACCCCTCAGGACCCCCTACATCCATCCCTATACTGACCTGAGCCCCTCTAGCTGCAGCAGCAGCCCTGGGTACAGGGCAGGAGCACTACACATGTTATAGAATCACAGAATATTCCAGGTTGGACGACACCCCCAAAGATCATCAAGCTCCAACTCCTGGCACTGCCCAGGACGGCCCCAACAATCCCACCCTGGGCCTAAGAGTGTTATCCAAATACTTCAACATACACTATCTATATCATCCATGCTAGGTCTGTGTATGTGGATATTCCTAACCAACATCTCACAAAACAAGGCAAAACTTAAAGAAAGGTGTTACCTTAACAAGGACCACTGACAGAGCAAACACAACCCAGCCCTCAAAGTACCTTCATCAGTCAGCCATGGCCCACCATTGCTGCCCCTGTGCTTAAAAAGAGGCAAACAGAAGCCCCTCCCTCTCCCAAACTAGCTTAATTAGGAAATCAACCTGTTAATTGATTACCAGAACTATAAAACTGCTGTAAGTAACACTGGTAGAAAAGGGTCAAGAGTGTTAAGGGGTTTCTGTAGAAGCTGAAGGTAAACCGTGCTATTTATTTTGTTCTTTTAATCCCTCTTTTATTTCTTATTTCTCAGATACTAAGAGAAAAGGGTTTTAGTCTCTTAAAGAAGCATTTGTTATAGACTGACCATACAGCCCCTTTACAGTAAATTCAGGAGCTAGTTATCACTGTTTAACATGCAATCAGAGTAAAGATGGGTTTGGAGCATAACTGTCCCCTTCCCTAGCCTGCCCTAGTCCCTCAGGAGGGTGCTGGAAGTCAGCTGATGGTGAGTGTTACCATGTGTGGGGCTAAAAATAAGATGAGAGCTCCCCCTCAACCTCTCCCATCCAAGCCAGAGCCTGGTTTTGGTGCCTCCCTCTCAAAGGGACTCGATTCTAGCTGGGGTTAGTGGCCCTCTGACTTCAGGAGTGAGGATAAAATGTCTCTATCCCCTGTACAAAGCTAAGAGTAGTGATATACAGGCTGAGGTCAAATAAATACAACTCCAGGGAGGCTGAACCACAAACAGGCTGTGGTGCAACTGTTTTACTCTAAAAAACAGTGATAGGCTGCATGCCCTCCCACCTGTCCTGGATCCTGCTTAGCTCCTTGCAAGACTGAGACAGGATTTTGCCAAGAGTGGGCCTGCTACTGTAAGTCTGTAATTCCTTAATGAACAGTATCATGTTATTCTGACAAGGTCACCCTGATCTGTCTCCATAGGCCAGACAGCTGTTGGATTCTGCACCATGCTGTCCACCCGGAGGCACAGCACCAGCATCCTGACCAGAAAGGAAATCCTACAAAATGGGTTCTTGGCCGGGTCCTCCAGCCATAGCCATTCTTTTCCTGTTCTGAGTTACTACATGGACTCCAGCAGTGCTTCCAAACCAGACACCTGGGAGCTTCCCATGGACTTGGACAACACAGCAAGTGGCAGCTCTCTGTGTGTTGTCAAGCAGGCAGAGTCTCTGAGCAGCTGTGTGAAGACTGAGCTGCGCAGCGTGACCCAGAGCATCTCTGACCTTGGTCTTATCTGCTTCTGCAAGGCCCACCATGGCCAGGCCACCTTTGAGCTGTCTGGTGTGCCCTGGGAGCACCCCAGCAGAGAGGGCTGCCTGATGAATGTGGTGTCACAGAAGACCTCGACACCTTGCAAACCACTGGAGAGACTGCTCTTCAAGAGCTCTGAGCTGGTTGGAGACCTCTCAGCCCTCGGGAAAGTGCCAACACCCCAGTGGGACATCTCAGTAGTAAAATCCTTTATGGATACTAGCATGTCCCTTGATGTAAGCACTGAGGAGTCACGGTTACTGGGATGCTCCAAACCAGCCACATCATTCCTGGAGACCCCTGTAGTGATTCCTCTGGCTTGCCCTGGTGCCTTCAAGAAGCACCCTACACTGATCCACAGCTCTGCCACCCTGCAGACCCAGCCGAGTGATCCTGACGTTGTCCCTGTGTTTCTGCACCAGAGTCTGTGATGCTGCTGCCCCGGCTCCAGCTGGATCTGCTGGGTGCCTGCACCCTCCTGCAAGGAGCAGGGATCCAGGCTGCAGCACAGAAGACGGAGCCAGCGGTTTGAGTGGTGATGGCAGCACCTGGTGACAAGTTAAATCTGCCCCCCTGGGGTGACTGAGTCGGCACTGCTGGTGGGGGATGTTCGGGCTGGTGATGGCATCCCCGAGAGCCGCATCCTTGCTGCTGGCTCCTCCTCCCCGATCCCTCACTTTTGTATTAACATAATAAAGATATAGATGTCTCTCTGGTGCTGGTCTCTGACTCTCGCTGCCCTCCCGACCTGAGGCTGAGCCCCCTGAACACCCAGGGCCGGTCTCCGGTACAACCTCACCGGGTGCAGCCCCCTCCGGCCCCGCCCGGGGCAGGATCCTCCAAGGCGGCCGTGCCCGGGCCCCCCGCCCCGCCCGCCCCCGTTACCTGGCAGAGGGCTCGGGGCAGGTCCGGGCGGAGAAGGGGCAGTGGGGCGCGGCTGCAGCCCCGGGGCCATGGCTGCGGGGCCGGCGCTGCCCGCCGGGAGCGCGGGCGGAGGCGCGCCGGGGGCTCGGATCCCTCTCCTGGCGCAGCGGGAAAGCACAGCCTGGGAGCGGCCCCGGGCACCCTGTCCTGCCACCCGCCCGCCTGAGGTGGGATGTCACGCGGGGATCCAGCACTTGCCACCACCTGGGGAAGGTTTCCTCTGTCATGTCCAGCCCCTGGTACGAGGGAAGGAAAGGAGGCCGGACCATCGCACCCACCCCGTTACAGATTTTCACACTCTCCTGTTAGATCTCACCCTGCTCACACAATCCTGATTTTCCTCTCCTGTCTCTGCTTACAGCAAAGGGAGGACTTGTTAAAACCACTTTTCAGGACGTTTATGGTTTGCTGAATAACCAATGTACTGTTCCCTCTCTTCTTTTAGGGACAGATTAAGGGGTAATGAATGAGTCATGTTATATTAGAGGACAGAGACAAAAAGGGAAAGCAGCAAGAGTTGCTTGTAACCAACTGTTGTGAATCACAGCAATAATTTCATTAATATATAAACTCTCGCTAGCTATGTGCCTAACCTGCCCCTGGCCTCGCATCACCTCTTGAAAGTACTCACCTACTTGTACTCCTTCAAAATTCCGTCAGTCAGCCATAAATTTTACATGTATCCCACTGCCATGACTAAAGTGTTTCTAGTTACAAAGTAAGTCTAAATACTTCCAGAGGGCCAAAGGGACAGCTTTGAAGCAGAGATGCTAGCTACATGTATTCCACACTAGTAAAAAAACATCCATTCTCTGAAAAATTTGTTCTTCAGCTGTCAGAAAGGCCTCAGAGACACCCAGAAAAGAGAGAGCTGCTTGTATCCCCTGGCTGCTCACATGGCTTTTCTCTAAACCATGTTACAACATCAGGAACAGGTGACAAAACAACTCTGAAACAGGGCTGGGAAACAGAAAGTATTTACAGTTTGAAGTATAAACACCCCAGAAGAGTACAAAGCAGAACTATAATTAGCAAGAGGAGCACTCAGGGGCTTGGTTCAGCTGCAGCTTGTGCTGGCTGATTAGTATTGATACTGCACAGGAGAAGAGATTAAGCTTGTTGTGTAAATCTGTAGCTGAAATGTACAAAGCGCTCTGGGTGACAAACACAACCAGGGCCTTAAAGGAAAACAGAGGAAGAAATGAAAAATTTCCAACATGCTGCTGTGAAAAGGGAATGTCTGTGGTGTAGGAAGAGACAACCACTTCTGCTAATGTTATATTAGCACATCTCAACTGGGCAGGAACTTGGCAGGGGCTTTGGGGCACCCCCCCTTAGAAAAACGTGTGCCAAGAGGGTATATGAAGCATGAAAAAATGTAAAATAAAAAGATATTTTTGGGGGATAAAAGATGAACAGATTTTTTGCAAAAAGCAGCTTTGATTTTAAAAACCATGGCAGAGCAAGGTAAAGCACAGAAGTCATGGAAGGCCTGAGTTGGGGAAGAATTTAACAATCTGAGTGTCAGAGACACCCAAAAAAAGGCTTTATAATGCAATTTCACCATGTTAATATAAAAGAAGTCCTTGCAATAGAGGTGTGGTGGTGATGATGTTGACAAATCTTTTCTTTGCACCACTGATCTCCTTGGCTCTATTTTTGCTGTGCATTGAGCTTCAACATTTCACAGTCAATGAATTTAACCTGAATTTCCACTCCTGTGCATTACTGAACTCACTACCTCAGGGAGAGGGCTGCATAACAAATAACTGGAAGTAAAAATATTCCTGAGTTTCTGTGCAGTATCAAAGTTTCTTAATAGTGATCCATTAAATCTTAAGGTTTTCATCCGTGTGCTGTTCTCTCTTTTTAAAATTATGCAGTTCCAGTCTGATATGAGGCAGTGATCTGAAACAATGTCATTATTACTTAATTTCAAATCCTCACCTCCCTTGGAAGAAATATTTTCCTTCTACAGTAGCAAACTCACCTCTCCTTAGTTCTCTTTGGCAGGGAGACATAAGGAGGCTGCCTCAGGGTGATAAATGTATTTTCAGCAGCTCCTGTTAAAATTATGGCTGTATTTTTTGTCCTCAGTTCACAAACCAAAATAACAACCCTTCTCACAGTGCATTTAAGGACCTCGTGTACACCAGGAGAACCAACAGTAAGACTTAACTACAAGAAAATAAATGCTGGAACCAGAAAGAAGGACCCAAAACACATTTTCTTGGTATATTATTTTTTTAATATATTAAAAAATTACGGTTTCAATAAAGAAGTAGAAAAATAAGAAATTCTTTGGAAAGTGCTTGTGAAATACAAGCAGTTCCCCAGAAGGCATTAATTATCTGAACTACCACACATAAATGATCCAAGCATTCAGTGAACTACTGAGACAGTCCCAATCAATATACCGAAAGGAGAGGCTTTAAAAATGGAAAAATATATTTTCACTAAAAGGTTTATCTCAAACTGGGGAAAGCCAGGTCTCAGGTACTGTTCTGGAATCCAGCTTCACTTGGGTCAGTATCATGTTCCTTAAGTGAGGGAAGAGGAAGAAAAAAAAAGAAAAAAAAGAGTTTTAACAACAGGATAGAAGTGTAAGATTTTTGGCTTAACTAGATTATGTGTGAAACAGGCAGTTCTTGCTAGCACAAACTGCTGCTCTGCCAATAGGCTCCAAACACATTTCGAAGCATCAAATCTCCTATGAACTGTTTCAGCACAGCTGTATTTCAGTACAGCTGCTGAGGAACAATGCTGATGTCACCTCTGCCCTGCAGCACTGGCCAGAGCTGTGAGCACTCCTGAGGACTCACTGCTCTCACTCAGGCACCAGCAATGAACTGGATTTAGCTGCAATTACAAACTACACTTGCATGTACTAATCCCCCTATTAAAATAAATGAGAGACTTAATAAATTGAGTACTACATGTTTCGCAGAGATTAGCAGTCATAAGTACTCTGGATCACACNTCCTCAGTTCACAAACCAAAATAACAACCCTTCTCACAGTGCATTTAAGGACCTCGTGTACACCAGGAGAACCAACAGTAAGACTTAACTACAAGAAAATAAATGCTGGAACCAGAAAGAAGGACCCAAAACACATTTTCTTGGTATATTATTTTTTTAATATATTAAAAAATTACGGTTTCAATAAAGAAGTAGAAAAATAAGAAATTCTTTGGAAAGTGCTTGTGAAATACAAGCAGTTCCCCAGAAGGCATTAATTATCTGAACTACCACACATAAATGATCCAAGCATTCAGTGAACTACTGAGACAGTCCCAATCAATATACCAAAAGGAGAGGCTTTAAAAATGGAAAAATATATTTTCACTAAAAGGTTTATCTCAAACTGGGGAAAGCCAGGTCTCAGGTACTGTTCTGGAATCCAGAGTCACTTGGGTCAGTATCATGTTCCTTAAGTGAGGGAAGAGGAAGAAAAAAAAAAGAAAAAAAAAGAGTTTTAACAACAGGATAGAAGTGTAAGATTTTTGGCTTAACTAGATTATGTGTGAAATAGGCAGTTCTTGCTAGCACAAACTGCTGCTCTGCCAATAGGCTCCAAACACATTTCGAAGCATCAAATCTCCTATGAACTGTTTCAGCACAGCTGTATTTCAGTACAGCTGCTGAGGAACAATGCTGATGTCACCTCTGCCCTGCAGCACTGGCCAGAGCTGTGAGCACTCCTGAGGACTCACTGCTCTCACTCAGGCACCAGCAATGAACTGGATTTAGCTGCAATTACAAACTACACTTGCATGTACTAATCCCCCTATTAAAATAAATGAGAGACTTAATAAATTGAGTACTACATGTTTCACAGAGATTAGCAGTCATAAGTACTCTGGATCACACTTCACTGGTCTCATTTATTGCACAACTACTGTCTTACATCACTGCACCTCTCGCCTGTGACAAGTGTAGCTGCTACAATGACACACCAGCCTCACTGCTGCTACTACCAACTACTCGCCTGCAATTGTTATTAAAAATACCTGATTCAGTTTCTTAAACTCAACCACTTGGAAGAAGATGTGCTCCAGGATATATTTGGCCTCTTGCTTTTCCTTTGGGAGTTCACTCGTCACGCCCAGGATATCGCCGCATTTCCGCACGTAAAACTCCAGGTCATCATCAGTGCCTAAACAAGCGCCCAGGGAGGAAGGCAGGTGAGTATCACACACATCTGGAGCAGCTGGCCAAAAAGCTGCTCTGAATCTCCATTTGCTGTTGGCATCCTGGGAGTCCCATAACCAAGCTCAGTGGACTAGCCATGATGTACTCCTGCAGCCAGTACCTAGTCTTCTTCAGGTGTTTAGAATAATCTTAACATTTTAACTTCAAAGCATAAAAAGGATGTGAAATTCATCAGCAAGAGTGCACAAAGCAATTTATGCACAATGTAGGAAACAGCAGGCAGAGGCAGGATAAAATGTCATATAACAGACAAAATATAATGTCATGGTACATAAAGTCACACTATCAACTTCCAAAGCCTTTCAATTTCTTGGATCAGGATGAGAGCAGATTTTTCCAAATGAGGTCCATGCTTTAAAATTAAATATAACAATTTTTTTTTAAAAACTGGACTTTTTATATAAATGTGTAAACAATCTGCTCCACTTACATTTGTTTGTGATCTCTGCAAGACGTGCTTTTTCAGAGGAAAAAGTTTCATCCAAGTCAAACAGTTCCAGAGCAGGAGGAGGCAATTCTCTGAAAGCAGGTGGAAAAACCTTGAAGAGGAAAAGCAGCATGGTTGATTGCCACATATTTTTCTTACACTTTATAGATCTCTAAGACAACAGTTTTGAACTTATATTGGACTTGAAGAAACCCTTTAAAAAGTCAAAAGCAACTCCAAAGACCACTGAACAAAGCAGCACCATCTGAAAATTCCATTTTTATGTTGTAAAAATAACTGAAGATTCCAAAAGAGTTTAGTCACAAGCATGCCAGAATTATCACCCAGCATCACAACTAGACATTCTTATTTGCAGTTTCAGTTTTGTTCCATGAGACCAGGTGATGGCTGAGAGCTGAGGAACTAAACTGGCCATAACAGCTCACCCTGAAAACATACTGACACCAATTCTGGTCAGAGTATTTTCTGTTTCATGCAGGCATCATTTATACCACAAGCTGGACTTGGGTTTTTAAAAAGCAGTGCATGAGACACCACTTTCAGTTGCAATCCTGCAGCTGTAAGGATCCCAGTAATGCTTTCTCAGTGGCCAGGGTAAAGAAAGATGGAACAATGATGGCAAAATTCAGATACTCAGAGATTCCTGCTTTCTGAAATGAGTCTGACACCACCATAGCTCGTGTTGTTGCTGTCAGCCCAAACCTCTGCTGGTAAAAGTTTGATCAGCTCCTGCTGTAAAAGACCAATGCTCCACTTTCTGCTTCCCCTGAGGATCTGGGAGCTGGAAGCAGAGCAGGACAGACTGGCTCCTCCCGGGCAGCACTCAGTGCAGTACTTACACCACCACTGCTTTCTGAAATACCACATCCTGTTTTCACAGGGAAGGCTGAGCCAGGACCTCACAGGACTGGGAGCAGCTACTCAGCCAAAGGCTTATCACACAAGGATTCTGTTTTGGTACCATACACCACATTTTGAAGCTCTTTTAATAAAAATTAGAAGTGTAAATAGGTGCTCTTTCTAAAAGATGGTCTCTGTAGTGTATTCAACTCCCAAGTGATTAATTATTGCTACAGTATTTCTCATTACTTTTTTTACAGAACTATGGAAATGACACACAGAGGTTTTGCATGAAACAAATGAACCAGAGACTCATTAAGGTTGGAAAAACCTCCAACACTCTCAAGTCCATGAAGAAGGGCTCTCCCTGTACTGTACAAGCAAGAAAATTACTCACAGCTGGCTGGAGGACAGGTAGTGGAGTCTCAAATTCAGGCTGAATGAGTTGGAGGGGTTCATGTTTCACATTCAGTTCTTCATAAGCTCTGCAGCACAGAAAAATTCAAAGTATGAGAGAAAAAATGATACAACACCTATTTCCACTTGCAGGCTATAGAGATGGATTTTTGTGAACATACCAGCATCAAAGTTTTGCACTGTAACAGCACAAAAAAAAGGGGATGTCCATATTAGAAGGACCTCAGAGAACTACAGATCAGTAATAAACAACTTCTACAGTGAGAAAATTAATATTGTGACAGAGGAAGATAATGATAGGTGGATATATAAGACAATTTTAAAAAATCACAGCTCAGTCCTTCAATCGACTTTTAGCAGGATGAACATGGAAGAAGAAAAAGTGATCCAGCACAAAAAAGCAGAACTGGGATTTCAAAAATGCTTGGAAGGAAGTCATTAACCAAAAGTTATTTTTGAAAAAAGTATTTGTTATGGTGGGATCAGAAGGGAGATCCTACTGTGAATTCACAATCAGTGAAAATACAAGAAATACAGAGTAAGGAGGAAGAATGTCCCCAGCAGCGGAGTTTCATGGAATCTGTGTTAAGATGCCACTACTCAAGTGTTCAGACATGATCTGGGTAACAGGGGAGTTATGATGGACAAAGCTGATAGTGACTGAGCTGCTGATAAACCTCTAAACACAATTATTGGGAAATGCAAAGGTGACTGAAATGCAACTTTCAGTAAATGCCAAGTAATTCAAAAGTGGGAAAACGAGCAGCCCTCAGTTATCCAGAAAGTTACTCCAGAAAGTGCCCAACTTCATTGCAGACAGTTCTAAAAATATCAGATCAATGAATCTCACGTAGTCAGAAAAAAAAAGGAGAAAAGAAGGCCAGAAACTACAGCTAAGACAAGCAGCAAGAGAAAACATCATTGCCACACTGTACAAATCCATATTCTGGTATATCCATATCCAAAATGCTGCCTACAACTCAATCCTTCCTGCTCTGAAGGAGACGCAGTTATGCACAAACAGAAAATGCAGAACACAGAATGGAAAAAATAAATAAGTAATAAGAAAATTACAGCTGCTGACTTGATAACTGAAGGGAGGGCAGTTGTGTCCAGCTGATAAAGGGATGTATCAAACAGCTTGGTGAAGTCTCTTGGGTTCTCATCTCCTTCCTGCAGGCAGACTCGCAGCTGCTCAGAGAGCGCGGCTGTGTCTGGGAGCACGGTGTAGTCTGAAATCTGAACACACAGATACACACCCCATCATCTGAAAGGGCCAACCCATTCCCATAGCTTCTTTCTAGTTTATATCTCACATAAAATCTCACCTAGAAGTAATTATTTCACTCTTTACCAGGTATGGCCCCTTGCAGTGCAGCTCACTAGATCAGTAACTGTGCCAACTCTTCTCTCAGCTGTAAAGCTACCCAACACATGGATGTTTTATCTGGATTTCTGTTAATTCTTTAAAATTAAAACAGCCAGCTTACTAATCAACTGTGCAAAACTATTGTTCTTTTATGCACACAGAATATACAACTTTATCACATAAAGGTATTTCCAAATAAAAACAGCATTTGTATACAACTAAAACTGACACATAGGTTGATCCCTACTCACATACAGAAAATCTGCCTTTCCTTCCAGCATGTTCCTCTTGTCTGAGGGCTCACAGTGAAGTGCAAACTCATTACACCGGAGCAGTAAATCTCATAAACATAGGCAATTTGGAAAGAGACTTTCACAAATTATATCTGGCAATGAACAGCAATCTAAGGCTGAGTGATACCATTATTTTTTTCACCTAAGCCATCTGTCTACTAAATCTCAGACCACGAATAAAGGTTCTACAAAAACAGCAGCACCCATGTGGCTGTTAACCACTCTGTGCTAAATACATGGTGTGCCAAAACTGCTGCAGCCAGACCACACTGTTCTTTACCTCCTCGTGATGGATCTCTCTTACCTCAGGGTCCTCCATATCCATGTGGTTTAAGTGGATATCTGATGTTGTGAGCCACTGGAAAAGCACATCCTGGAGAAGGGCAAAACTCAATTAATTTCAGGAGAATCCAAGTAATCTCAGACTATGCTTAAATATTCATATTAAATCTATTAACATACCATGAAAAAGATTAAAAACAATATAATAAATCAAAGAATATCTGTTTATCAATATTAGTATTGACTTAGAATCCCCATACTGAATCCATTTCATAGCTGTCTTGCTCTAAAATGAAGCTGAGCCTGCAGTGCTTTGCAAACATTGTGAAGATCTACTAGGGTGTTTTTAAAGAAAAAAAAACCAAAACAACTCCCAAAAAACTCCAACTTACCATGATCTTACCATTTTCTTCTTTATCTAAATACTGGTCATTGAACATGTGGGAAGATCCCAGTGCTGCCATCTTTCCACCTTTATTCTACCAACAAAGAATACAATATAGCAAAAATTCCTTCCAAATCAGTTTTAGAGGCAATTGTTATTGCATTGCACTACTTGTCTACATAGCAAAAAATTGTGTTAACACACTCCTTAACAATATCAATCCTGTGCTCGTAACCATTGACTACTACTAGATTTCTGAATTTATTTTTATAAATTAACAGGGCTGAATGAGTAAGACAATATATGAAAAATCTACTGGTTCCGAGGTGACAGGCCTCTTCCTTCATTCAACATGGTGTGCTTACAAAGCTAAGGACAATTTTATTAAATAAATTATTACTAAAACAGTGGAAAAAAACCCAAAACTTAAGAGAACTGAAGAGATCCACCAGTCAACCAAAAATATGTAATCTTTGAGGACCGCCTCCTTAATTCTCCTCTGAACCCCATGCAAAGAAGTTTACCATAAAAAGAGGCAGAAGTCACTGGGCTCATCTGGAGTTTGCAGACACATCAAAAATTGGGGTGGGTTTGTAAGTATTCCCAAAATATCCACTCACGGTTTTTGTGTAGGGCAGAGGGAATGCAGGGAGGGCCCCAGGCAGCTCATACCTCATGCTGATAGAAAGCCAGGATAGGCCTGTTGAGCGGGAAGCAGACTGATCCTGTGGACAGAATTGCCACTGCTGGCTTCATCACATTCAGTGTGGCTCCAAAAGGATAAACAAAGGTGAGAGCTCTGCAGGAAATACAGAAACTCCATAAGCACCTGCATGCATCAGGCAGGCTGGACAGATTCACAGAACTCAAAACCAAACCCACAGACTAGAGGCAAAAAAAATCTGGTCATGAGAACAGTAATTCCATTCCAAACCTATCCCTCCTGCTCCTTCAGAGGTTACCAAGCTCTACTAAACAGATTCTCCTTTCCAGATATAACCTAAGAAGCATAAGAACATAAGAAATGCATTAGAAAACCTCACCATGAGTACAGTGTACTGCTGCTAACCACAAACCTGCCAATTCTGAGGTATTCTACAGATTTTCACATCAGTTTCCTCACAGAAAACACTCACTGTGAGTCATGGCCCCTTCCATCTTCATCTGTTGTCTCAAGCACTGTTTTCTTTGCAGCTTCACTGATTCCCCTATGAGATATTGAAAAACAAACCTTACTGAAAGCAATCCAGATTATAAGAGTTCACTGTGCAGATTCACATACCCCAAATATTTACCTGTTCAAAACTCCATCAGAGATTAGTGCTTCCTTTGGGTGGTGGTACTTGTAATACACATTTCGTACTACAGCATCTTGAAAAAAGAAAAAAATATAGAAATTTACACCTTAGCTGATCAACATCCTGGATTCAGCAAAGGAAAATTAGTTTAGCTCTTGGATTCCCTGGGTGTTTGCCTCTAACAGCACAAAGCTGGCATTTTGCTCCCAAAAGAGTTGAAATCAGCCTTCACTACTGTTTGCTTTTGGACAAAACAGATTTAGGACAGGAATATGTTTGCTAATTCAAATAAAAATACAAAAAGTAAGCACGTGTCCATCTTCTGCAAAGCAGAAGAGGCAAAAAGATGGTCCAGTTAAAGCAGCCTATATCAACTTTTAAACTTGATTTTTTTACACATCTTCCAAACACTCAATGAATCAAATCCTATTGATGCAAAAAAAAGGCGTAGTCTAGAAAAGCCACCAGAGATCCAAAATATTTTATGTGCATTGAGACACAATTGCCTTGGGTTGTTGAGGGGTTTTTCCACATTGGCAGCACAAAACTAATGAATGACATTTTATTGGTCTGCTAAAGAAAAGTGCCACTTCTCATTCAGGATGAGCATGAAGTGATTCAATCCTTTAGAATGAGTGGAAAATGTCTTAAAGGCTTTGTAATCAAGAAATTTCACTAGAATTTTTTTTTTTTTTAGTAAATTAAAACTATCAACTACAGCAAAGGAATGGAGATGGCCAAGTTGTCCATGTACTCTGTCCATGGAAAGCCTTTGCTGTACTCCAGTATTACCCTGCCATGTGCATGCAGATTTCAAGAAAAAACATCTTTTAGATCAAAAGATACTTTGTGAGAAAGATCTGCTTGGCTTTCAAGGTTCACAAAGGCTGAACCTGCTCTTTCAAATTTGCTGCAAATTGATGAATAAAAGGCAGCAGTGAGCCCCATTACCATTATTGAAAATGATCCCATATTCTTCTAACAAAAAGTTAATATTTGTGCCATTCCGGGACTCTCCACCTTCTCTCAGCATCACCAGGATGGCCCCACCATCCTCCAGGAATTTCTTCAGAACAGAAAACTAGAAAACAACAAAGATCCAGAAAAAAAAACAAACAAACATGAGAAGCTACACATAAAACTGAATGAAGTTATATCAAGATGAGGGGAGTTAAATGATTTTGACTGCTTCCATTTAACTTGATCCTATAAGAAAAAAATTCAAATTTCAATTTATATTAATTCATTTAAAGCAGCATTACAGCAGTCTTCTGTCTTGTTCTTTTCTACTTCAGCAAATTTTAAAACATAATTAATTTGAAAACAATTATTGACTTCTTACCTCATCAGCACTGAACTTCTCTCTTGGTCCTGCTGTAATCCACAATTTCACCCCAAACAGTCTCTCAGACGTGATCTCATCTTTTAAGCTATGAATAGATTAATAAAGACACGCATTATTCTTGGATATAGTCCTGAGCCACAACTTTTTCCTTCTGTTTTTTTTAAAGGACTGGCAAATGAACACAAAGCAAATCACTTCAGTCACTTTGCATCCTTTTATCTGGGTTTAAAGTCGACAACTTGAGCAAAAATAATCCTTACAAGTGTCAGTCAGCTAAACAGTAATGCTCCTCTGACAAGGCACTGTGGCAGATCCAGAGCTGCTGCAAGCTGTCACAGCTGCTATTAAACTTTGCACCTGAGGAGCTTCCTATTATTTTTCTTTTTCTTCTTTTGGTCTGGGCAAATTTCATAGAATAAGCTGAGCTGGAAGGGCATGGATCCAGCTCCTGGCCCTGCACAGACACCCCAACAACCCCACCCTGGGCATCCCTGGCAGCGCTGTCCAAACGCTCCTGGAGCTCTGGCAGCCTCGGGGCCGTGCCCATTCCCTGGGGAGCCTGGGCAGTGCCCAGCACCCTCGGGGGGAAAAACCTTCCCTGATATCCAGCCCGACCCTCTCCCAAACAGTTCCATGCCGTGCCATCTTGCAGCGGTCATATAAACAGTATCACCTACAGAAGCGCTGTTTCCTTTCTGTCCCAAACTCCAAACGGAGACAGACTCACAAATCTGCATGAGGAACTTCATCCTTACAACTTGCACTGCATCTCCTCCACAGGTGAGACAGCTGTAGCTCCAAAGAACCATACACAGCATCCCACAGCGGCAGAAGATGCAACAGGGCGCAATCAACGCGAGAGAGCGACCTCAGCTCAGGAGACACCTCCCCAAAGGCCACTCGGGTACCCAGCGCGGATCGCACACCCCCGCCGGGGCCTCTCCGTGCCCCCGAGAGCCGCCCCTCACCTCTGCACCTTCCAGCTGCCGCGCAGCCTCTTCCGCAGGGCCTTGTAGCCGCCGGCCGGCGTGAAGCTCTCGCCCTTGGAGGCGTTGAACACTATGGCATTGCGCGGGCCGCTCTCCATAGGCTCCCCCGGGGCTGCCGGAGGGCTCTGGGGAGCAGCGGGCAAGCGCCAGCGCTCCGGCCGCCCGCGGGTCCCCGCCGTGTCCCCGCCGTGCCGCCGTCACCACGCGCGCTCCGCCCTAGCAACGCTCCGGCCGGACGCATGCGCTGGAGTGCCCTCCCCCCCCTCCGAGTGCAGAGGTCGCCGCGGTGGTTCGCTCCACTCCCCGCCAGCGCAAGGGACGGGGCGGTACCATTGCGGAGGGCGGGGGTGTGACGGGGCGGGGACAGGGCTGCGCGCTCCCGCCCTCGCTCAGGCCGGGCTCTCGGCCCCGCACCGCGGCTGTCAGCCGGGCAGTCCCGCTGTGCTGAAGCCCCTCTTGACATTTCTGGGCTTTTGATTTTACTTGTGTCTAAAATCCCAAGCCTGACAGCTGCAGGTTCGTCCCTGCGAGGGTGATGAGGCTTTGGCACAGGGGTCCTGAGCAGCTGTGGCTGGCCCAGCCCTGGAAGTGTCCAAGGCCAGTCTGGACAGGGCGTGGAGCAACCTGGGATAGCAGAAGGTGTCCCTGCCCCTAGCCTTTAAGATCCTCAACCCTTCCATGATTCTACGAGCAGCTTAAAGTAAGGAATTCCTCTTTATTTGAAACCCAGCTGTGTTAGTGACTTCATGCAGCCCTGTGCTCTCAGGCCCAGCACAAAACCAACACCCACGGCCCTGCCCTCCTCCCCCTCAGATCCAGGACAGCCAGAGAAGCACATCAGTGTTTGCACTTTAATATAAACCATGTCATATTTTCAATGACTTCAGCATATACAAGATAAAGCCTGATAAAAAAAACCAAAACACCCAATTGTTCCAGCGCAAGGTTCCCAACAGCATGAGCATCACACGACTTTTAGAAAGCCCCTTGTTTATCCCTGTGTTGCTCTGAGCCCCCTCTCCTCCCCACAGCAACAGCACAGAACAGCTTAAAAAAAAAAAGTGGGAAGTGACATTCAATGAATACACCAGCATTTAAATTAAGGCAGAATAAATAACGGTACCACATCAGTGATGGGCATTTGCAGGTGAGTGCTGGAGCCTGGAGCACAGCCACCCCTCGCTGTGCACTGCCCCGTGCTCATCACAGTAACGTTGGTGTGCCTGGGGCAGGTCAAGCACATGCTGTGAAAGCACCCCCCAACCCCAACCAGAGTTCAGCTATAAAGGTATTTGTATTTTTCCAAGCAACTCAGCCTCTTTCCCCTCCCCTTTGAGCTGGGATTTTCCTTCTACACATTGGCTCCTCCATCACAGCCTTGTTGTTGCTTCAGTAGCATCCCAATCCTGGACTAGAGAGATGATCCAGTCAGTTTGTGGAGGGACAGACTGGCATGAAAGGCCACAGTGCAGTTCAGGATTTACAGATCTGCAGCTGCCTTTGGAGCAATAACTGATGAACAGTTTTCCCCTCAGCCCAGCTCAGACCAGGTTGAGTAGCTTGAGTGACAGAGTTCACTTAAACAAAGGAAGTCGCTGTTCTTGGTGATGTGAAGAGTTTCCTTCTCTGTGGAGGGCTTGGGGAAAGACATTGGACATAGCTGAGCATAGCTCCACAAAAAAAATTTTTAAAAATGCATCCAGTCACAGGGACATGGCTGTTGATGTGAATGATGGCACATACCTCAACCAGAAATACAACCACAGAGTGAATACAATTCTGCCAAGTAGCACAAGACACTCGGGGAAAATCATAATCAGTGTCCCACTTTCCCTGGCAGGGAAACATTCCTTTAGGGAGAAAATCCACCAAACAGCAAAAATTAAGAGCTCTGTTCCATCCCAACCAGTTAGTGTGTTAGTGCCAATTTCCTTAAACCATGAGCAAAGGACAGTACCAATCCTCTCAAAAGGAAAAAAGAAAATAAACATAAAACCCATTCATTTAAAATAGGGCTTCACAAAGCCTTTGTAAAACTTAAATGTCCTCTTCAGTTGGTGCATAAGAAAATCCTAAAAACGCATCTGAGGCACTGGAGCTGCTGGCTGCTAGGTCAGGCGTGTGGGTGATGGAGGCAGAGATGGCTTCTTGGGTGAACTCGGGATCAAAGTGTCGCAGATCAGCTGGACCAGCCTAAGGCAAGGAGCAGAGACACAATCACTGAGTGAGCACACCCAAACCAGCCACTTGTGTTCAGGCAGTCCAACACAGCTGCTCTTCCAAAAGAGCAATCACCACTGTGTCTGCAGCTCCCAACCCACACCTCAGAACCCTCAGTGTCAGTGGGAGATATCTGGAAAGGATCCCTTTTGTACAGCAGACAGAATTACCCACTTACCACATTGGGGTTGAATGGAGGAGTAATCCTCTTGTGATATAAATCATCCCAGTTTATTGGGCTGAAGAATACGTGGCTCTTTATCTCAAGCTATATGGAAAGCAGGAAGGAAAAGTCAGTCTTCTGCCAAGCCTCCTTTTCCAGCACCTGGTCTCACAGCTTTGATTGGTTGAAGCCAGACTTGAAGTTACCACATACCCATATCCACAAATCCTTAATACAGAAGGGTCACGGTCCAGGAATCCCTTAAAGGGAAATGACCCATCACACATTGGTGTCCTTAGCTGGCCACCACCCCTTTCCCTTTGGAAATCCAAGTCAACCCCATGTGTCCCTTGTAGGAGGCTGAAGGACAGACTGTGTGGGAAGGTTTTTTCCAAAGCAATGCTGTTATGAAAGAAATGCTCAGAATATAAATTTTCCCATCCATCCTCCCTCCCTCCTGATCATAGTGGAGGCCACCTACAAAGTCTGTTTTGGCACCCAGCCTCCTCTTCTGGTCCTTGTGGAGAAGTCCCTGGAGGATGTCACAAGCTGCCACAGTCTTGGTTCCTTGGATCTGTAGTGGCTTGTGCAGAATGTTGTCGTACATCTGAGACACATCCCGGCTGTAAAAAGGAGGCTAATTTGAAAGAGAGGAGAAGCAGCCAGGTAAAACATGAGCTACCAGAAGGAGCCACAAATTGCAGGTCAAAATGAGTCTTGCAGTGAGTAGATGAGGGAGACCTGCCACACCTCTGCTCAAAAGGGCAGTGGTAGGATTGAACCAGGTCATGGATTCAGGATTTAGTTGTCTGTCAAGTACCCTTTGAACATCGGCCCAACCTCACACCACAGCTTTTGGAAATAAAATTTCCACCATGTAAAGTAAATCAGCCCAATTCCAAACTTACCAATCCAAAGAGCATTTCATAGAGGACAGCTCCTAGGCACCACCAGTCTACTGTCCTGTCATAGGGCTGCTTCTTTAGTACCTCAGGAGCCAGGTACTGGGAAGTCAGAAAGAAATATTTGAGTCAAATTATAAAGGAAGGGCTTTGCCCTTCTAAGTCCCAAACCTGGCTGCAGCTCAAGGTGAGCGAATGCATTAGGAATGACACAGATGCATTTCCTACTATGATCTAATAAGCTCTCCACTTTCTTTGGAGCAACAGGGTGGAAAGACACCTACCAAAGCCCTCAAAGTGTCCATCCAGGCTGCAGGAGGTTCTCTTCCTAGAGAGGACTTGGTACAAGGATTTGCCACCCACCACAATTCAGCCAGCCAACTTGTCCCACACTGACACATCACACCTCTAAAAAGCTCCTGTAGTTCTGAAAAAGCTGCGGTTTTCAGTCCCAGTAAGTCTGTCCAAAGCAGCAAAACTACCAAGAGCCACCACCAAGGAGCAAGAGGTAAGAATTTGAGCAGTCTGCAGAACAGTCTGCCACAGAATTCTCTGTGTACTATCAGGCTCTGTCTAGAACAGGAAAACACCAACACAGAGCAAAACTAGAAAACAAAGCTCAAACATTCCTGCTTGGTTCATGCTGTGCTATTGCATAAGTGACACCTCACTGAAACAGGAGGGAAATTCCTGCCCACTTCTGCTGGGCTTGAACACTGAAAGGTGTCGTGTTTACAGAGCCTTTGTCAAGCTGTCTGGGGAAAGCAGCAGGACAGGTATATCACCTAGGCTGAAATGCTACCAAAACCCCCAGGGGCTCAGCAAGAAGCAGGAAAAAAAGCCTCCAAAAAGCCAGACTGGAAATAGGTGTTCACAAACCCCAGCTGGAGTGCATTGGAGAAAAGGCATTTCCTCCCCTCTGAGCAGTTCACATTCCAAGGGGGAGCCTGGTGCTCTCCTCTGCACAGGGCACTCTGCAGCTCCTGCATGCACCAAGGACACACAGGAGAGCACAGCAAGGTCCTGTGCACGCCAGTACCAGCAGGCTCCTTGTTCTGCACCTCTAGGGTCTCAGAGCAGGTAAACACCCTGCTCACAGGCTCCCAGGGACAAGGTTGTCTCCACCTCCATAGCTATTTTCACAAGCCTGGCCATTTCCAAGTGCAGGAACCCCTGCCCCAGTAGTTGATTAATACTCCAAAATTGCTGTATTGTTACAGGTAGAGCTGTCTCTGCTGAATAGGGAAGGCCTTATCTGAACTCCAGCTTCAGGCTGACAACCTCAGAGAGCCTGTAATTTTTTGAGGCGTCACATAAGCCCAAGACCCAGAGCAGCAATTGTCTGAAGGCTTCCAGCCCCCAGGTCACAGCAAAGCCACAGCACGTGCAGTACCTCAGGGGTGCCACAAAAGGTAGAAGTTGTCTCCTCTTGCTCCATTCCTTCTTTGCAAAGTCCAAAGTCTGTCAATACTATGTGTCCCTAAAGAAAAGAGAAGTTTTAGCTTGTCCCACTCTTTCTGGAGAGGAGACAGAATTTCTAAGTGTTTGCCTATGCATTAATTCTCATGTAGGTTTTAGTTTCCCACTGCTCATCTACCTCCCCTTATGTTCATCCTATAGCACAGGTACTGGAGCCTATAGAGAGAGTCTAGATTTCTTTTTTTTTATTATTATTTGTCTATAGCTAGATAGCTATGAAGAGATCCAGCACTGCTGTGATTTTCTGCTGCTTTATCCCAGAGCCAATTTATGTAACAGTCACCACCAGAGCTGCAGCAGTGACCTGCTCTTCACACCTCTGATCCTTGCCCACAGCTTCTGGGAACAAGCCAAGGGCCCCAAAATCATGCAGTTCCTCAGAGGGCAGGCCCACTCATCCTTCCAGGATCTGCACAGAAGTGCAGTGAGGCAGACAGATAAAATCCATGCCATCATGTCAGCTATAGCCCAGCTTGCAGAGCCACAGCCCTCTGTTTGTGGTCCAGACATTTTTAGAGCCAGCAGGAAGACAGCCTGAGCTGTGAATATACCTGGCAATCCAGGAGAATGTTCTCAGGTTTTAAGTCCCTGCAAGACAAAGTGCTGTTTAAGCAGATTTGGCCAGATATTTAGAAAACATGGATTTGAAACAGCATCAGCTAAGGAGAGGAGCTAACAAAGCCTCCCAATCCAGGTCACCAAGATCTTCCCAAACTGCAGATTCCCATCTGTATACATACATGCAAACATGGATAGGCTGCTTTCACACAGGATCAGATATTAGCCAGGATTTCCAGGCATAAATTGTTACTGAGAGATGATTTCTTAATTATTAAGCCAGGTTTATTTTATATCTTTAAACTTAATACTCTCAGACAGATACTGGGAAGGGGAAAGAATGGTTTATTGCCTGTCAGGTCCTGTGCAGACCCTTCTGCGGGGTAAAGTGCCAACAGCACAGTCTTGTCTGGGGTAGGAGATTCTTCAGCTACTCCAGTCCTGCATTTCGCTTCCCCAGTGAATCCCTTTCCCTCCCGGCACTGCACCCCCTGGCTGGGCAGGCTTGGTGCCCCTGCCTTACCTGTAGATGATGTTTAGGGAATGCAGGTACCCAATGGCACTGGCGACTTCTGCAGCATAGAATCGGGCCCGGGGCTCACGGAAACAGCGCTCCCTTTGCAAGTGGAAGAAGAGCTACGGGAGGGTGAGAGGGTTGATCATGTCTCTAGATAAATGAAGGCTAGTCTGGAGCAAGGCTGAAAGCCGGCTACATAAGTGAAAAGTGATTTGCAGCAGGTAACACATCAACAGCACGAAATGAGACTAAGCCAAATGAATTTAGGCAACCCAAACACCTTTCTAGAAATTGCTTCATTTGTCCTCCTCTTCATTCACAAAAAATAATTATTAATTCTCAAACCCTCCATCATCTGCTGACCTGGTTAAGCTCCTACCTTACCACAGCCCACAAGCTGATTATAGTGGTAGTATGGCCGTGAGAAGTGGTACATGCAGAGAGCTGAACATGTGAAGGTCCCCAGCATGAACTCAATTTGGGTAAGATATCCACCTTAACAATATCTCCCAGCCAATTTCAGACAGTACAGAAAGACAGCTGAAAAAGGTAAACCTCTACAGGACAGAAAAAGTCTAGAAAGTTGCAATGTTATCACACCCAAGCACTAGACATTGATCCAGAGCTGGCCCACAAGTGGATTTTCCTAAAGCTCACCAATATCAACATTCCCCATATTCTCCCTAGGATTTTAAAATGTCCCAACACTGCTTTTCTCAGCATCTGCTTTGGGAATCATCTGACTCAGGTCATAGCCAGCAAGATCTTGAGTCGATTTCCAGGTGAGGTATCCCACCAGGTATTCCTGGCTGCTCCTTGCCAGCAGTCAAAACAACATCATCCCTCAAACATCATTATCTTCTGACAAGAAACAGTTTTAAATAAGGCAGCATGTTTGTGAAGGACCAAAAAGGATTAAAACAAAGCCTGTAAGTGCACTCACCTCTCCTCCATTTACATAGTCAAGCACAAAGTAAAGCTTCTCCGAGGTCTGGAAGGAGTAGTGGAGTCCCACAAGGAAGGGGTGCTTGACATTTTTCAGGAGCACGTTGCGTTCTGCCATGATGTGGTTTTGCTATCACAAAGCAGACGAGGCATTAAGGTTTCAGGCAAGGGTCCAGCTCAGCCTGCCCTAGGGGCTCACTGCTGTTTTCAAAAGAGATGGAAGCTGGGAGCCCACAAGGGTAATTTCCAGCCCCAAAAAGAGAAACACTCCCTCCTATCTGACCTAATTAATCTGTTCTTTTCTTCTCAAGGCACAGAGAAATACATGTTTAACGTGTGAACTGCCTACATGAACACCAGCTACCCCAACTGCATTACCCAGAGAGCCCATACCCCGAGCACTATTTGCAGAAGTAGCCCAGGAGAGCAGACGCACCTCTTTTTTCTTGAGGATGGTTTTCTTGTGCAACACTTTCACTGCATAAAAAGTCCCGTCACACTTGCGTTTGGCCAGGAGAACCTGCAACAGAAGGTCCTGGTCACAGCTTCCAGTCTCACCTTGGTCAGTGCTTCCTCGTTAGCTGAACAATCTTGTGAGTGATCATATACAGAGAACTGCTTCAGAGGTGCTTCAGGTGCAGGGTTTTAAAGACCAAGCTCCAGCCCTCTCAATTCCCAGCACTTTTTCATTGCCAGAAGAAAAACACACAATATCTCCACACATATCTCCTAGATACCCAATAGAAAATACATTTGGAGCATTTGGGGACAGTCCCATTTAAAGTGAATTCTGGCTGTCTCCAAGGTACAGATTTCTCTGGAGAGCTTTTGCTGAACAAGTCTGAAACTTATTCTGAATCAAGCACTGCTCCTTACCATCACCACCCTGAGCATAAAGCACCTCACTCTTCAGTCCTTAGAGAGGTTACAGGACCTTAAAGTAAGAATGGACTATTAATAACTATCTCAGGTTTTATTTAATCTCAGTCCCACTCAGGCGAAACACCTCAGGAGAGGTGCAAGCAAAGGACACAGCCAGAAACTCTTTCAGCAACACATTTTCCTTCCAAGCTGCCTCTAAAAATCTACAGCCCACCTGCACAAGCCCACTTACTTTTCCAAAGCTTCCTTTGCCAATAACCTTCAGGAAGTCAAAGTCTGTTGGCTTGGCACTGTTGGGCAAGAACGAAACAAGTTAATGTTTCTGGGAGAGAAACACGCAACAGTAACACCACCATCAAAGCAGAGTTCCTGCTTGGAAAAACGAGTGTTTGTGAGTTTGTGAAAGGGATTAAAGGGCACTGGTGGGTGACCCTCGCTCCCAGCCAGCTCAGGATTCACACTGTGGGTGTCAGTGCATCCTGCAGAGCACCATGAGCAGCCCCTGGGCTGAAGGCAGCAGCAGTGAAAGCACCTGTAAGGACAAAGTGATGCCTTACAGGGGACACAGTTTATCCTTGTTTCTAGATAAAGATAGTCAGGAAGCCAGCAGTGATGAGGAAGACCTTCCCTTACTACCTCTCAAAAGAAAAGAGACAAGGGGCTACAGACATGGCCAGGAGAGGATGATTGTAACAAGCACCAGCTACAGCTTAGTCTTGAAAGCTGGTGCATTGGTGACATGTGGTGTTAAAGGCCAAGAAATGTAATTGTTCAGACTTCTGCAGACACCACCCTGTGAGACACAGGGACCATCTGCATCCCCCTGCCAGACCTCTTCACGCTGCACACCCTACCTGGCTTTGCAGGGAGCTTACTTGGGGTTAGCAGAAGGTCCAAGGTTGATGTTGTCAGTTGGTGCTGAAGGCTAGAGAAGACAACAATAATTTTGGTCACAAGGACTGTGCTGCAGGTTGGGTTTTCCCTTCCTCAACATAACATCCCTCACACAGAGCCATTGATAAACACCTATCAGCGAGAGACACAGTGGATGCTTCAACAAACCTTTAAGGTCTCTTTAGATGGCCTTATGCACACCCAGCACCACAGAGCTGCAGCCTCCCTCTTCCCAAACACAAGGGGATACACACACATACATGCTCTTCCTCCTCCTCCTGGGAATCTTCCCCTCCCCAGACTCTGGGAACATTATGCCTTGTCCAAAAGGGCCTCTCTGCTATTTTTCTCCACCCAGCATCACCCACAGGACAAGGCAGCAGTAAGACTCCCAGCAGGCTAACACAGGCTCTCTCCTTGTTTTTCATCTAAAGGCACCAGCCCCCGTTGTCCCAAAGGTGAGGATTTGCTTGTTCAGAGCCACAATCTCACCTGGGTGCTTTTGTCTGGGCTCCGGGAACGATCCATTAAAAAAGCAACTCTCTCAGCACTTGGGGAAAGAAGAGGAAGTCAGTGTTGAAAACAAAATCCGAGAGAGAAACAGCTTCACACCACTAACTTGCCAGGGAGCAGTGCAGGCCCCAGTGCACCCCATCCAACATAGGAGGGCTCAGCTGAGCCCCCCAGCACTGCTATCCCCAAAGGATGGGGATGCCCACACTCTGGGGGAGACCAGGAACAGTGTGTGCTGACAGGAGATTAGGGGGAAAGGGTTCCTGGGTGCACAAGCACATTAAATGTTAGCCCTTGACTTGCAGTGGCAGAAACTGCTCAGGGCACCAGCACATAAGGACCAGCACAGCCCCAGCAGCAGCACAGCACCAGGCCAGGTGAGGTCACAGCTCTCCTGGCCATGACCAGACCCCTCTCAAGGCAGATGCAGCTCCCATCCCACTGCACAGGGATGCTGCAGCCCAGTGAGTATCCCTGCAGGGCAGCCAGGAGAGTCCAGTTGGGTCCAACCACCACGGTCCATGGGGCTGGCAGCAGCCAGAGGCCACTCCCCAGGCCAGGTCAGACCAGGGCAGAGCAGGGATGTTGACACTGCAGGGAAGAGGGGCTGGCCATGGCAGCCAGGGCAGGCTCAGTGAGCAGAGGCATTAAAGACCAGGGCTCTTGTCTGCCTGGTGCAGCTTTTGCTGGGGCTGGAGGAGCTGGACTTGAACACTTGTTGGTTCAGATCCATCCTGCTTGAGCATCACTGGGGATGGGTGGGCCCTGCCTCAGGGACTCCTCTCTTTGGTTTTAAGGGTTCCCCCACGCTCCTTGCAGAAGCCAGAATTAAGGAGATATCACAAACAAAACAGCTCTACTCCCTTCTCCCCTGCCCCAGAGAGCTTTGACTCCCCCTCAGCCCCACCACACTCACACACTACATTAAGGCTCTGAAGGCTCTCATCCCCACAGCCACCCTCTGCCTGACCCCTCCCAAAAAGGGGGCCCAAAGATCCTACATCTCACCTGTGGGTGCTCCCACTCTCTGCCCCCACACAGCACCAAGCAGAGACCCCCAGCCATCCCAAAGAAACCCCTCCTGCGCAGTCAGGCTGAGCACGGCAGGAGCTGCAGGGCAGCAGCAGATGCTGGCAGCTGTCCCCAGGGACTGCCCACATCTGCCCGGTGCCAGCCAGCTCCATCCACCGCCCAGCCAGCGCAGGGGTTATCGGGCTGAGCTGTTAAAGGGCTCCCATCCCACCACAAGGGTTTCATACTCACTATGAGCAGAGCCTGGAGCCGGAGGCCTTGATGGTTTGTTCTATCCTCTCCCGGCCGTGCCTGATGAGTTCTGTGAGGAAAGTTGGAGCACCGAAGCCGATTAGCTGGCAGCGTGATCACAAGTGCACAGAGGCACATTTGTTCTTCACTGACCTTGCTCTTCTCTCCACAGCCGCCCTCCTCCCCCTTCCACTCACATACCAAAATAACCAGGAAATTATAGGAACCAGGACATCTTCCCTCCCAGCCTCACCAGGAGCCCTCAATAGCTCACAGGACAGGGATGAGTGCCACAAAACAGACACCCTTTCTGGTGGCCGAGGGGACTCAGGCTACAGCACCACTGTCAAGCCTTCCTCAGCCACCCCTGTGTCCCCAGGGGGGACAGGGAGAGTGCTTACAAGGACGAGGTTGTACTGGGATACGTCACACACTTGGCACATCCACTGTCCCTTTCATTCAGGGCTCTGTGAGTAATTAGGGACATGAATGAAACCTTTCAGGCCCTGCAGGAGGTAAGCCAGCACACACACAGCACAGGAGTGACTTGCCCAAGGACACATAGCCAGTGCCAGAAGCTGGGATTCCCACTGTGGAGCATCCCTGCTGCTCAGCCGTGCAGGCAGTTGCCACCACTCATCATCATCATCATCACCTCTTCCTTCATAGAGAGGGAGCCCTGAGCCTGCTCCCACACAGGCTGAGCCAGAGGGAAGCCCAAGGAGTGCAGTCTGCACAGAGGAGTTCCTTATTTTGCTTAGGACTAGATAGCAAAATTATTTCAAGACTCAGTTTTACTCCTCAGTTCTGCCACTGAAGGGAAAGAAAGAATCAAAACTTTCACAGAAGCATGTGCTTCTCTCCATCTAAAAAGAAGGGGCTTTATAGACACAAGCAAGTTGTCATCCTGGAGCAGCTCTTCTACAGACCAAGGAATGGACAGCACCAACTGCCAGAGCCCATCTCTCTGGACAAGGAGTTTGCAGGACAATGAGTTTGGAGGCAAACAAGCCCATAACAGAGCCCTTCCTGCATGGATTTTTGGATCTTCCAGGTAGAGGGATCTGCAGAGTCCTGAGAGCCACTGAACTGGCCCCACCAGCAGATCGGGGAGCAGCTCTAATGAGCAACCAAAAAACTAAGCTGTGGATTTAGAGTTTCTGAATGGATAAAAAAGGCAAAGCAGGAATTTAAAGCAAAGCCCACAAACCATTCAGAGGGAGAACTTATAACACCAGGCTAGTCCAAGCCCCTGACCTTGTCCATACTTTGCCCTGCAGCAAGTCCAAGATCCTGTCCCAGCTGGCACCCACCAGCAGGGACAGCACGCAGGCAGTGCCCAGACAGATCAAACCCCATCTCCTCCCACTGGGCATAGTCCTTTCTCTGACAGCCTGGCTCTCCCTGGCTCGCTGAGGTCTGCTGAAGGTCGTCCAAAACCTGCCTCGGGGCTGCGTCTGTCCCACAGGCTAGGCAGATATCATGGCCACAGCACAGGGGCATCACTGCTGCTGCCTCTGAGCAAGCAACACTCACTGAAGGCTCAGGGCCAGGGAGGAGGCTGGCACAAGAAATGGCCAGGGCACACAGGTGTGTGTGGACAAGCCCCAGGCTGCACATGGCAGCAGCAGGTAGAGGAGTGAAGGTTCCCACCCTTGCTCAGGAGCCTCTTACTAGAGCAGCCCAACCTAACACCTCACTCCTGCTCCCTGTCTGCAGCTCCACCAGGTGATACAGCTCATTTCCTCCAAATCTGAACCCCCACAAGTTTGGGTTTGGCCCCAGGGTCAGCTTGCTGCCACTGCTGCAATCCCAGACTCAGGGGGAGCATAATGACTCAGGCACAGATGGAGATATCACAGCTTGGACATCTTGGAGAGCACATGGGCAAGCCATGGAAACACATTCATCTCCCTTGGAGGTATTTACTAGCAGCACAGGATGCAGGACAAGTTCCTGACTTGCTCCAAGGGGCTTGGACAAGCCTGTTTTAGCAACCTGCAGCTAGGCAGGAGCCCCTTCCACCCTGGCAGCCCCCTCATGCCTCCCTCCACCAGCCCTGCTGTTCTGCTCCAGTGCCTCTTTGCTGGAAGTGAAGCCACTCAACAAGTCCCTGCTGACCAAGGGCAGCCTTTTCCAACAAAGCTTTTTCGTTAAAGGGACTTGCTCTGAGGTTAAAGTCCCTGGCACTGAAGTACCATACCCATTTTTAGGATGTGTATATCCCCATCCCATATCACTTCCTATTCAGCTTCAGAGCCACCTTCCCCAGCCCAAGTCCACCTTGAAAACCAGGTTAGTCTGTGGTTTAAATCTCACGAGCAGTCGAGCAGGCTTTTCCTTATCACTAACAAACCCTACTCCCCCTGAAGCACAGAGATTTCCTGAGCGCACACACTGAACAACAGAACCAGAAATAGGTCACGAAAATACGCTGGAATCCTTGGTTATCCATGCCCGGCTGCGTCCCTCCTTGTGCCTGCTGGTGCGGCACGGATGCTCCAGGCACGGCCAGGGCCACGGAGAGCATCAGCAAGCAAGTCTAGGAGTTCCCCAATGGAATGTGACTATTACACATCAGGAACACACACCCCTGCACCCCACTCCCCCCTCCTCAAAGACTATTTCACCCCAACTCCCTGCCAGAGGCACCCCCCAGGCAGGAAGCACCCGCTCACACAACAGAAAGCTGCTACTTACAAGTTTTAGCAGTTACTGCAGCTAAATCTCCCCCCACCACACATCCCTCAGTAACATACGTTTGCTTCCCAGCACAGCACGAGCAGCTCCCTCTTCCTTGCACAGTTCTGGCAGTGCTGACCCACATTCCCATGCTAGCCCAGCGTTATTTGCTACAAACACATTACTAATGCAACGCGTACCTTGCACGGAGACACAACCTCACAGACTCGTCATCCACAGCCTGCCTCCCCACCCTCCTCCCTGATGTCACCGCTCTCGGCAGCCTTCCCTACCTAACCTACATTGCAAACCCCTCCGAGCGAGTCCCTCGTCCTCTCCCGCTCTGGGAAGGGCTGGCTGCCAGCGTGGAGAGGCCTGGCAGGACTGTCACCAGGACAGCAGGTGATGCTTTGGATGAAGCACAGAGTTTGGAGGGACAGGGTTGACAGAGGGGCACTGAAGGCAGCCCGCAGGTTTCACCCCGCACAGGGGCTGCTCGCAACTTAAGGGGGAGATGCCCCAGTTTCAGCTCAGAGAAGAGCAGGGAGGGGGGTGGGAAGGAGGATTCCTGCAAACACGTGCTTTTACTGGGGAGAGAAAAAAAGGCTCAAGTTTTCCCCTGCTACAGATCTAAGAGATAGCTGCAAGCCAATACTGAACTCCACTTTCATTCCCATTGAGACACTACAGCAAGTCCAGGAAGAGGTTAGGAAAGACTTTAAAGTACTTATGCATTTGGGGAAGCTTTCTTAGCCACCCTCTGGAGAGCTCCTAGCTTGTCCAATTTTTCTCCTGCAGATCCTGTTCCCTTACACCCCAGAGACACTGCAAATCAGAGTGGGAGCCCAGCCAAGCAGCCCTGGCTCGGGGCAAGCTGGAGACAACCAATCCTCAAAATTTTAGAGAAAAGCTACATGCAGAACTTAAAGAAAACAGCAGGTGGCTAAAGCTCGGAGCACTTTGCAAAAAAAATATTTCCATGAAAACAAGTCATCAAACATACCTGGGAGCACATCTCCCAGAGGCTGAGTCCTGAAGCATGGGAAGCAGTCCACAACCATCGAGCACAGAGACCTCTCATTCCCCACGCTTCCCATCCTTGCACCAGCCCACCCTGCCTGCCCTGACAGGCCAGGAGCCCAATGCTCCTTCCTAAAACCCAGAGGGGAGCAGCTTTGTTTCCTACAGCAGTTCATTTAGCCCCTGAACACAACCACCCTCAACTCCTCAAAGTGATCATGCCACTGCTGGGTCCTCACTGCAGCATTTTAAAGAGAGCAGGAAAAGCTGACCAGCTGCAAAAGATGAAGAGACACCTGCTAGCTATACCCTAGGAGTGAGAATTTAGGTGGGAAGGATAGTTTTGCAGGGAGAGGAAGGAGTGTAGGTGGTGGCTAGGAGCAAATTACAGCCTGGCAGGCAGCTCAGGTGTTCTGAATAATTTTTGACAAGTCAGCTGGAAATTTGTCTGCCGTCCAGTGGTTTGGAGGAAGGTCAAAACTGTCATTTGGTTAGGTCAAACCCTGAAGAAGCTGCTCTTTCCAGTGTCCTCAGGGACCCTGGAGGGCTGCAGCCAGGGCAGCCAGCCTGGTGCTTTGCAGCACTATTAACTGCAAACATAAACACACAGGGAGCCCGATGATTTGAGAGACCAGAGACCAGAGCTCTAAGCAAAAGGAGACCTGAGAGAAGGGCTGGTGTCTTCTCTCTCTTCATTAAAAATAAAGCAGTCACTTTTTGCTTTCATTGTAGTTCCTATAAAATCTCCCTGTGTGCAGCTGCAGCTGCAGCAGCAGGAAAGTAGCTTGTAGAGCAATTTCAGTGGTGGGTGCAAGGAAGTAAAAGCTGAGCTGTGGGCAGCATTCCCTGTGGGAAGCAGAAGGGCCACCATGGGACAGATCCCTCACCCCAGACCGCAGCTACTGGGGGAGATTGTCTGGGACATCTGATGTGCTTGGTGCCATGTGTAACGAGGGAGGGGAAGCAGAATTTTTCTTGAAATGTTGCCTTTTCTCAGGTCAAAACCCGATTTTTTCTCAGCCCAAATTCTCGAGCTATCAGCATTGCCATTTTTAAGAATATGCCTTTATATGTTTTTCTTTTCTCCAGCTTTGCCTCCACTTGCATTGAAATAGTCGAATTTCAGAATAATTTCATCAGTTAACTTGCATTTTCTGGTCAGTATCTTCTGCTTTTGCTTCTTTAATGAAAATCTCGGTGTTATCAACAAAATCTACTTGATTTTAATTTCCATGGAAAAAGGCATCTTTAATTAAAACGCACTTCCTATCTAACAACTAGAAAGCAGAATGATCCTGTAAGGCAAATTTTAACTGCTGAAATGCATAAGACACCTAATCTGATGACAGATAGTGATGGGCAAAGTGATGCTGGGTCAGTTTTGTCCACCCGACCCGCCCTGTGAGGGTCACTGGCACTCCGGGGCTGGGTGTCACTCAGGGCCAGGTGTGCAATGCAAAGGTGCCACCTCCCCTCACATACGAGTCCCCTGCGTGTGTCCCATGGGAACCAGGCTCCCTGCAGCCCTTGCTGGGCAGGCTGAGCCCATCTGGAGCCCACCAGGAAGGTTCTGCAGCCCAGCACTTGTGGGAGACCTCCCTGGGGAAGCCTTCTCCATGCCCTCACCATCCCCAGGGCTTAGTGACACCGTGCCATCCAGCAGCATTACCCTTTGTCTTGCCCAGGGCGGTGGAGGAGGGCTCCATCCAGGCCACGAGCATAAGCCAGCTGAAATAATCTTCTCTCCTCACAGCTGGGGCAGGAATTCAGCTGCTGGCTCCGGGTGTCCTCGGGAAGCAGAGCACGCAGATGTTCCTCTGTCTGCAAAGGTGAAGGGCACAGGAGTGAGAGCAGAAACAAGTCCTTGGGAGCAGCACTGGCTGCCTGCCAGCCAGGCACGGCTCTGGGACATGGGGACAGCTCCTGACCCTCTTCTGGGCAGCACCCACGCAGCATCCAGTCTGGTGGAGGTCACTGGGGGGCTCTGCCATCACCCCGGTAACAAAGTGCTTTGGGACTGGCAGACAGAAGGAATGGAAGAGACCTGAGTGGTTCAGCTTCTGTATCACAGAAGAAATTTACCCAAAAGCTGTTAAATTCATGTATTTCTGCTCTCAGGAAAGGATTTGGGATTTAGATGCTTTTGAGGAGCTGAAACCCAGCTCACCCTACCCGTACCTGGGGTGACTGCCCTGACACTGGTGGCTCCCTGGCACAGGAGAAAACATTCCCTGGAAGTACAGGGGCACATGGCCCACCAGAAAATCCCCATCCTCATTGGAGATTCAACATTAGACACCACCACATGCCTGGGGCACCTGCAAAGGGCTTTGTCTGTGGAGCCCTGTGACTCTCCCTGGAGAGGTGAGCAGGGTGAGCAGCTGTCACCGTGATGACATGAGTGGGGCAGGTAGGTGTGAGCAGGGTTAGCCTCTTGCCCTGCCCATGTGTGAGAGGTGAGACTTTCCCCTTTCCCTGTCCTGTGTGCCCACAGCCAGCCCCACCCTGCAGCAGCTCTTGTCCCTCACTGACCATTGGCAGTGCCCGTGGCAGGACACGTTAGTGCCAGGCTGAAGGGACTCCTGAGTGTGGGAGCACTTGCAGGGCACACACATCACATAGGCACGTGTTCCTGCAGGTGCCACCAGGGTGACCATGCCCCCTTACACCAGCACTGACCTTGGCCCATCCCCCTGCCCAGCACCCACTCACTCCTGTACAAAATTAAACAATTCTGGTGAAGCTGGAGAGCTGCTGATGTCAGGGCTGGGTTTTGCCAGCGTTGCTGTTCTTCTGTGTCTGGCTGCAGTTTCCCTGCCCTCCAGAGAACACATCTGTGCCAGGAAAACCTCTGGCTGGAGCTGAGTTCAAAGGTGAGGAGCAGCTCTCAGGCAATTTAACCCCTTCTGTGCACACCTGCCGCCTGGACCTGGCCAGGCCATGGGGGGAGAAAGCTCTGGCCACAGAAAGGGAATTTTTCAGCTGCACTGGCACAGCTCAGAGCCCCCAGATATTGCCTGTACTTGGAAACATTTTCTTTTCTCCCAGGGGAGGGAAGCTGCCTTCACTTCCCCAAGCCCTATAAGGGGTCAAGGGCTGTGTGGTCCTTCCATGGCTCAGTTGGATCCCTCCAGGCAGGGCCATCCCAGGGAAGAAACATTTGCAGCTTCTCCAGGACAGGACATATCCAGTGGACAACAGGTCCAGCCCATTGTCTCTACTCACAGAGAAGTACCCATTCTCTCTCTCTTACAATATTTTATATGCTATTTTACAGGGAAAGATAATCCTCATCTCTCTGTCTAGCAATATCCACAGCCATAATCATAAAAGTATCACTGAAGTGGAACCACACAGTCCTGAGCAATTGGAATTGCGGGGAAGGTCCAGATAAGGCTTAAACAAATACTTCTCTAGAGAGCACAAGGCAAAAGTCCATGGATCTGCAGTGAAAGCTGACCTAAAATACTTGGCTACTCAGTTATCTCTGCTGGGTAAGCCCTAAGATACAATAGGGTAGGGTGGGATAGGATTGGATGTTCTTTAAAAGCTCAGAGGCTATTTGTTCATTTTAGGAGGATTAAAGAAAGACTTAATAGATTATTGGTGACCATTGCAGTTCTTTAAAATATTTTCTTTTTTTCCCCTCTCTACATTTTTCTTTCAGCTTCAAAAAACCAGGGCTCTGCTTGAGGCTTTGCCTTTGATTTTGCCAAGGAATCCCACATAGGTGCTGGGATATTTCCCTGTGTTTTGGAGAAAGGAGACAAGAGGAGACCACTGGGGATCAGGTTTTTATTCCAAAGGGCAGCTAAGGTGGGTTTGAGCAACTCTTGCCACTTTTTGTGCCTCTGTTTCTGTAAATATGAATGTGGCAGAATATTACTGAGCCCTTGTAAAGCCTTTACATCTTCTGAGGAATAAATTCCTGAGGTTATTATTGCCATTAAATTAATTGGCTGGGACTTTTTTTTTTTGCTCCCAAGTGCTTTTCAAGTGTAGGCACAGTCTCAGTGAATAAATAACACGTGGTTGGAAACAGCCTGTCTGTAAGCGGCCCTTCCTGGCCAGCCTTGTCCTTGGGGAAGGCTCAACTCTCCTGCTTGCTGTCCCCTCCTCTCCTTCCCAGCAGCACTTCAGGACACCTTACAGCCTGTGCTCTAGGGCCTTAAAAAAACCCCCATAAACAACCACAAACCCAAAAACCACAAACCCCAAAACCTGTTTTTTGGGGTGAATGCCTCTTTTCCCCTATAGCACAGGCCAGTGTGATACAGGGCCACCACCCACAAGTCAAGCCCCAAATGTGCTCAGCCTGGTGGGGACAAGGGCAGAGAGGCAGTTTCCTGGCTGGATTGAGCAGGGTTTAGCAGCCCCAGAGAGGCTCTGAGAGCTTCACTGCTCAAACCCAGGCCCCTCGCTGCTGGCACAGCACTGGCTTCATCAGGAAAACTTGTGGGTTCAGTGTCCCTGGGAATGCCTCCCCTCCGCCTGCTCCATCCCTGAGAGCTGCCATCTCCAGCTCTGCTGCATGGGATCCATGTTTTCACCCCTTTTTATCCACGTGCAAATCCTGGGAAGCCGCTGATGCTGGCACAGACAGAGATTGTCTCCAGCAGAGTTATACACACTGGATCCCGTGAGCAGCCCACTCCAAGCTGGGCTCAAGGCATCGCAGGACCTGTGAGCCCCTGCACAAGAGCAGCAAAGCTGTCCTGAAACCTGCCAAGCCCAGCTTTGTTCCCCTGCTCTGGAAGTGAGCAGGAACAGCCCTCCCTGTCCTGCCAGCAAGAGGGTTGGGAGTGCCCTGTTAGAAGGCTGCTGGACACCGTGAGCTTCACCAAGCCTGGCCCCAGAGACTCTCACAGCCCAGGAGACCACAGCCAACACAGCCTGAAATTCCTGGTGTAAACTTCACCCTTCTGATGCTGGCTGCAACTGCCAGTGGAGCCCAAGGCTCCTTTCCACGTGCAGGTGGCCCAGGAACATGGAGGGACACACACAGTCGGTCTCTGCTGATCTGCCACCTCCTGAAATTACCCAGATCAGGACCACTCGTGGGTGCTCCTCACAGGAGCCCACCCAGTGAGCTGATGTGGGGCTGCAGGGACAAGCAGGGTGATGAAAGTTCCTTTGATGGAAGTTTCCTGGGGGAGACAGAGCTAATACCAGAAATCTTCCCAACTAGTACAGCATTTGCAGGGGAGCAAGGAGGCTGCTTGTCTCCTCTCTGGATTTCTCCACAGCTGGGAAATTACCCCACTGTGGGAACTCAACCCTCCTCCACTTCCAGCTGCTGGCCCTGGGGAGCAGCTCTTCCACAGGCCTGCTGGGATCCTGGCAGCAAGGGACGAGTCCTTCACAAAACCCTCTGCTCCTCCCAAAGGGGTTCAGGAACTCATCAAAAGAAGGGAAAGTCACAATCATCCCAGAGAAAGCAAATGGGCATTACCTGCAGAGACAGGGCTCCCGGGATCCGGCAGCAGGGCAGGCGGGCACTGCCACACTCTCGCTGTGGGAAGCAGCTTGTACCGCTCCCTCCCGTTGTTTTTATTTTGGCAATGCAGTCTGAAGGTCGAAGAAAATGTCCGAAGGAGTGGCTTGTGGCAGGCAGTAAATTATTACCCTGGACCGCTCTCCGAGGGGACTGAAGCACAGGGAGCTGGGGTGGGAGAGGAAAATCCCTCCTTGGGGGGATTAGAGGGCAGCTCGCTGGCAGGGCAGTGCAAAGGGTCAGAACAAAGTGCTCTGTTTGCCGGAGGCTGTGCCGGGTCACATGCCGGGTCCCAGCAGAGGTAATGAGGCATGGGTCACCTCCCAAACGCCGGCAAGACCTCCTGGCTGTGGACATGACCTCTTGCCGATCCCCCAGCAGCCCACAGACCTTGCCAGACAGGAAAGAGCTGGGTGAGGGGAGCCTTGTTCTCTGGCAGCACTGAGGGGCAAGAGATCCAGGGACTTTTACATGCTTGATCTGTACGGGTGTGACAGTCCCACAGCCTCCCTTCTGCCCCCTGTGTGCTCCCCCCTTGGTTCCACACTCCCCATCCTGGGCCACTGATGTGGAAGAACAACCACCTGAGCTGCCAAGAAGGCTCAAGCCCCATGGGCACATAAGAACTGAGCCCAGAGCAGCACTCTTGGAGACAAAATCTACTGCCCTCCATGCCCTCTCCAATTTGCTCCATTCCTCTCCCTTCCCCTCAGCAGGAGCCCAGCTCCAGTGGTCACACATCCCTGTGTGGGAGCCCAAACAAGAGTCTGACAGATGAGCGCTTCGGTGGAGTCACTGGTGGAGCTTCCAGCTCCTCACCTGAAACACAAACTCCAAAGATGTACAAAATTAGTTGATGGAGAACATTGGTGCCGCAGTCAAAATAGGCATTTTCTAAAATAGCCTGGAATATGTGATATGGAGCATCCAAACTTCATGAGGCTGAGATATCCAGCTGCAAGGTCTCTGGCTCCATGTGTGTGGGGAGAAGGCAGAGCCACACCTCTGCACACAAGGAGGAGTGGGCTCAGCCCTCACCTCACTGCAGCTCCCACCAGTGGTCCCATTGGGTGGCATGACTGTGTGGATGCATGAGGGCAACAGAGATTTGGTATTACCCTCATGTCTCAGGCAACGAGCCCACATAGAGGTCCCTATTGTGTTTGAGGAACTGTACGGACAGAGAGAGAAATAAATCCATTCCTTGGTAGTGCAGAGAGGGCCTTTGTTTGTCTGGTTTTCGGAGTGAGAAGGTTTAGAGGATTGTTGCAGCACATGACCAGAAGATACGAAGCTGAAGACAAAAGCCATTTGGAACACAGATCAGACTTTGCCATGTCACTGGCTTTTCAGAAGATTTCTGCTTTGTTCAAGTTAAACCTGCTGCTATTTTGGGGGTTATTTTCCTCACTCCGCTGCATCCCTTGCTGTAAGGGCTGCACATGTCCCACAGCACCGGGCTCACAAAGGCTTTCACAGGCACCAGCACAGCATCAAAATGTCTGCTGCGACGGGCTGGAGGGGCTGCCCGTGCTCCAAGCCCAAGGCACAAGTGTTGCACCAACAGCCGCGTTCGCTCCAGCCACGGACAAGTTTAGAGGACAAAGCCTCTGCTTATCGCTCGGCCTGCAGAGCCGGCTCGTTTCGCAAGCTGGTCGCACGTCAGCCGCCAGCGAGCGCCGGCTCCCGGCAGGAACACGGAGGGAAGCGCCTGAGCAGAGCTGACAGCGAGACAAAGCCCTTTGGGGCTCGCTGGGTAATCGCTGGCTTCGCCACAGCTGAACTCTGCAGCGAGCCAGACGCTGAGATGCCCTGCCATCCCCCGGAGCCGCACCGCCTGCTGCTGCCCGGCGGCAGCGGGAGGCACGGCTGCCTCGCGGAGCTCCTCCAGCCGGGGGTATCTCGCTTGGAGCCTGGGGGGCTCCGGGATTTGAGGTGCTCTTGCAGGGGCTGAGGGCACTCTCTGCTCATGCTTCCCTGCTCTTCACTCTGAGGGATAGGAGCGAGGATCCCTGACTTTCCCCTCACTGTCACAAAAAGGGCACAAATATTCTTACCGCCCCTAGTACGGCAGGAGCCACTTCTGCTCTCGAGGGGCAGGAAAAAGAGAAGTGCTGAATTAGGTTTAAAACCTCTGCAAAATTAAAGCTTCATAAAACGATCTCCATCATCACGTACCCTGAACCAGAGAACTTTTGCCCCCTGTAAAGCACAAAGACCAGGACAAGTTAGTCTGTGAGCATCCTGTATCCAGACACAGGCAGCTGTCCGCAGGAGAGGAGAGCCAGCTGCCGTGCTGCTGGCATGGCATGGCATGGCATGGCATGGCATGGCATGGCATGGCATGGCATGGCATGGCATGGCATGGCATGGCATGGCATGGCATGGCATGGCATGGCATGGCATGGGTCCCTTTCCTTCCCTGGTGGGGAACACAGAGCCAGAAACACCCTGAAACCACCGTGTGCAAAGCCAATGCAAAGCACAGATATGCAGAGCAGTGCGTTAACCTGCCAGGGAACCTCAGCTCTCCACTTATTCCCAGGATCCGAGGGGTTATCTCAGCCCTGCTCAGGGCAGGGAGACGGGCTGCATCTCCTCCCTCGCTGGCCCCTCATCATAGCCCTGAGGAGAAAACAGAGCTGGNTGACGATGGGGATAGCAGTGAGCATGAAGATGATGGGGATGAGCTTGAGAATGGGGTAGGACGCTGCTGGATATCCCCAGGAAAGGGTTCCGGCATGGAGGGGAATGTGGCTAATCCGGGCGGCGGGCGCCCCACCACGATGCCCCCCACACTCACCCACCCCCGGTGCCANCCTTTCCTTCCCTGGTGGGGAACACAGAGCCAGAAACACCCTGAAACCACCGTGTGCAAAGCCGATGCAAAGCACAGATATGCAGAGCAGTGCGTTAACCTGCCAGGGAACCTCAGCTCTCCACTTATTCCCAGGATCCGAGGGGTTATCTCAGCCCTGCTCAGGGCAGGGAGACGGGCTGCATCTCCTCCCTCGCTGGCCCCTCATCATAGCCCTGAGGAGAAAACAGAGCTGGGACAGAGAGTTCAGGGCAGAAGCAAGAGCAGCAAGCACCCCTGAAGAGAAGCCCCCGGCCGGGCTGGCTCCCCTCATCGCGGGCGGATGGATGAGGTGTCTCCGGGCCGGGCACATCCCGTCTCCCGGCTGTGATGCGGTGGCTCCGGGCCGGGCNGGGAATGTGGCTAATCCGGGCGGCGGGCGCCCCACCACGATGCCCCCCACACTCACCCACCCCCGGTGCCACACCACCATGTCCCCACACGGCACAGACCCCACAGCTCCCCTGTGCTTTCCCTTCGGAGGCTGCCCGGAAAACCGCCCGAAATGAGTTTTTCTCCGGGCAGGGACATCCCCTGCTCCCTCCCGCAGCCCCTTTCCCAGCTTGCGCCGACACCCCCCTCCCGCCCCCGGTACCGCATTGCGGAGCTGCCCGCTAGCACCGGACCGGACGGAGGAGATGGGGGCACAGCCCAGCCCTACCGGGGCTCTACGTGATTTGGGGGCAGTAACAGGAGCCCCACGGGGATCTCGGCCGTGCCTGTGCTGCTGGAGCGCTGCCAGTGGGTCCCCCCATCTTCATCCTCGCTGTGTAGGGGCAGCGGGTGGACAATTAGTTGTTGTGGCTTTTAAAATTGTGTAAATCGAGGTGTTTTCGGTCACAGGAGTGGAGTGCGGGGTTGACTTCCCCCGCGGTGGCGGCTTCGCAGCGGGGATCAGCCCGACTCTCCACACCCGTGGGCAGGGTGTGGTGAGTTTGGATCAAGCCAGGGGTACACCCAACCCTTTTTTTCGTTTATTTCTCCCCCTTTGTTTGTTTGTGAGGGGTTTTATTTCCCCTCCTTCACGAGAACAAAAACCTCGAGGTGTCTCTGCAAACTCCATCCATTGCTGGAGTGTGAGCACTGCGAGGGAAAGAACTGTGAGGAGGGGGTGAAAGCAGCCCTGCCACCCCCAGCTGTAAGACGACCTCTTCCCAAAAAAATGTGTCCTACCTCTTGCAAACGGCTTAATGCCACCTTCAATGGCAACCCGGCGCTGCCTCCCCTTAGCCCGAGGATGTGTTGCAGTCCCGACACGGGGAGGATGAACCTCCCTCTGCCCCTGCCCTGCTCCTCCGAGCCCCCCACGAACCAGGCCAGCCTCATCATCTATGTTTTCTCTTTATTGTTCGATATATTTATGTACCACATTATATGTTAAAGATAGATTTTTTTTTTTCTGATATACATTTTTCATCTTATTTACCACAATGACACCACACGTACATTGGAAACAGCTCCACGGATCTGGTAGATTGCACAGAATGAATTGTGTCGTAGTTTTGTTCCTGTAATCCTGAACGACATCAAATCCAACCATATATATATATATTTTTTTTTTGCTTTTCATAATTTAGAAATAACGATTGTTAAAACGAAACGAAACATAAGTCACCGAGAAGTGGACTCCAGGGCTGCGATTTCAACCAGAGGCAACACATTTGTATTTGATGGGAAGCGCCGTTCCTCAGTGAGGATTCGGATGGAAGAATCAAGCAGTCCTGACATCTATGTGACTATGGTGTAAACATTGCAGGTAAGCGGCGCCACCGGTCATCAGCCGCTGCTTGGGCTTGTTGGGCTGGTCGTACAATCTGGGTCTCATCTACATCCATCTCTCAAAGTGTTAAAACAAAGGTCCCTGCTCCTTTAAAGGCGGGTTTGCTTCCATCTGTGAGCGCAGCAACCCAATCCCATGGGATCGGCACCTGTGTTTCAGCTCCTGAAACACTGAATTGCATATCTGTGAGGAGTGTTGAAAACTGCGACTGTTTCCCAACAGGCTGTTTGTGGGGGGCCAAGCTTCAGGCAACGAGTGAGGAGATAGGGCTGGGGCACCAGATAATTTCCTTCAAAAAAATCTAAATAACAAAAAAATAGATTTAAATCTGAGCTTGTTTAAAAAGACATTGGGGCGAGCACTTTCATCTCTTCTTGTTTTCCTTAATTTGCAGATTCTATGACATAGAATTTGTTGGATGCACGTAACGAAAATAATGACTCTTTCCATTAAAGGGATGCAGAATTATTTGGCTATGCAGATGTTCGATGCGATTCTCTTCCTGCACCCGACTCTGGCCCCTCCTTAGTCTTCAGCATTGGTTCTGAAAGCCTCTATGAGGCCTTCTAAAGAGTGGATGAACCCAGAGACACTGCAGATACCACCTATAACAAAAATGGCAACGTCAAAGAAGACGTGATGCCACAAGAGCTTCCTCCACAAGAGTTTGAGGTGGAAGAGACTAGGGAGCAGGAAACAGAGTCCTGCACCTGTGAGGCTCCCTGTAAGACCCATCAAGAGGGCAAAATGGGGGACATAAATAGCCATGAGCAGGGTGAAAACTACCAGGGCACATCTGAGGGTGAGTCCCCAGGATTTGAGCCGCCCGTCACCCCCGTAGCAGTTGGGGAAGAAAGCCCTGTTTCCATCTTGGAAAAGGGACCGCTCCAGGACTTCTACAGCTGCAAAGAACGGCAAGGGGTATGAGAGCAAGGCTTTGGCCACCAAGAAAATGTTGACTACTGCCCTAATGGTGGATGGCAAGTTGTCTGTAATGACTTCCTTGGTCTCATCAGCCCAGGTCAGATAGGCGACCAAGGCAAAGAGTCCCTTAAGGATGCAAGCTGCTATGTGAGTCCAGTTCATCATGCAATGAAACTCCTTGGGGTTCTGCATGTTCCCCTCCAAGGAAGGCAGAAAGATCTGGGAGGTGTAGCTGAAGACAATGATGCCAATGGAGATGGGAAACTTCTTGACATCAATGTAAAACTTGACTTTGTCCCAGGCCCAGTCGCGTGCCCTGGAGAGGCAGTAGGCGATCACCAGGATATTGATGACAAAGTGGGCTAATGTGCAGAGCAAGCTGAACTTGGAGACTGCCTTGAGGTTCTTCAAGAACGCACAAGGCAGGAGCACTGCCGTGGCAATGATGGACCACGACTTCTGGGAGACGGGCAGGTTGGGGAAGCTGTTGTACATCAGGTTCCCACTGACCACCACATAGAGGATGCAGGTCATGACCAGTTCAATGATCTGAGCCACGTTGACAATTCTGCCCCCGAGGGTGGGGAAGCGGGGCGCGCAGCACGCGTTCGCGATGTCCACGTAGGAGTCTCTCACCCTGACTATCTCCCCATCCTCATTCTCTTCGTAAAGACAGGCAATAAGGATTTTCCCAGTGTAGCAGCAAACCACTGCAGCGAAAATTATTAAAAAGAGTCCTAGGTATCCACCGTGAAGGATGGCATAGGGCAGGCCCAGAACAAACATCCCCTAGAAAGAAACAAAATGGAAACCGTGTTGCTGGATCTCAGAGGGGCCCAGGCCTGCGCCCAGGGCCGAGCACACGCAGCCGCAGCACGGCGGTCACGTGCATGCTCTCTGTCTCGCCCGCGCACCATCGCACCCACGCAGGCGGTCACACAGTCACGCCACGCAGCCGCGGCCACGCGCGGTGACGCACCCCCCCTGTCCCCGTGACGTGCCGCCCCCACGGTCACACCCGCGCAGTCACACCCGCATCATCGCACCCCCGAGCGCCCAGAACAGGCGAGCAAAGGTTTGGTGCCCGGGCTTTGCCCCATTCTCTGCCCTCTCTGTCCCCAGCCCCTCTCAGTGCACCAAGACCTCTGTAGCTGGAGACATCCAGACAGGCCAGACTGGGCAGCTCCAGTGCAGCCCCACCACCAGCCCAGTCACCCCTGGGGCCCCTGTCCCTCCTTGCCCCCTGGCCCTGCTGGGGCAGCCTGATGGGGACACCAGCCAGCCCCGGCCCCACAGAAGCTGCAGCATGACAGGGCTGGGGCCTGGGCCCCTCCCTAGTGCTGTGCCCTGTTCTGGGATGGGGGGGCAAAGCAGAATGCCGGCTTGGGGGGTTTTAATTTCCTTTTTTTTTTTAAACTGTTTTCCCTTTCCTTTCTCCCACCCTATCATTCTCTTCTATCTTTCACCTATTTTTATTTATTTTCTTTTTCCCCTTTTAATTCCCTTTTCCCCCTTTTCCCCGAAGCCGGTTCGCAATGAGCCCACGGCTGCTGGCCAGGTACAGAGCAAGTAACAGGATCGGGATCAGGGAGCGCTGGCCGGTGGCCCGCGGCGGTGGCGGCGCGGCGGCGGCCGTACCTGGATGGCGTTGGTGACGTTCCATCCCGCCTCCCATGCCGTGATCTTGGGCTTGCCCTGCCCGGAGAGCTCGGAGCAGGCCTCCTTGGAGCCGGAGGGCGGCAGGGGCCCTGTGCCGTCCCGCTGGTAGTGGATGTCCCCCTCCAGGGGCGGCTCCCCGCCCTCCTCGCTGCCCTCGGACTTGAGGATATCCATCTGCAGCCCCTGCCGATGCTCCATGTCCAGGTCGTCGCAGTGGGCGAAGCCCACCGCCTCCTCGTCGGTGGCCGCCTGGAAGCCCATCCTGGCGAACATGCCGCTCATCTTCGCCTGGGATTTGTGCGACACCGAGGTGGCCACGTTGGAGAGCTTGCTGCGGAGGAGGGTGGCCATGGCGGCGGCTCTGGTGACTCCGCTGCTCGCGGACCCTCGGGGATGCAGAGACCCGACGGGGCGGGCGGGCGGAGGGGCGGTGGACGGGACTCGGTCGCCCGGCGAGGGGCGGCTGCGGGAAGCTGCTCCGAGCCGCTACCTCCTTGTCCCAGCGCAGTG
>VZTH01015885.1:198580-274489 GCA_013397815.1 Aleadryas rufinucha
TTTAAGAAAAAAAAACAAAAAAAAAAAAAAAAAAGAGAGAAAAAAGCTCTTTTTGCAGGGAGGCTCCACACACATCATTCCCTTTTATCCCCCAACGCCAGCGTGAGCAGTGCAATGCACAATGCTGGGAAAACTCACGGTAGCACAGGGAGGGTGTGAGTGCCCGGCTCCCTGCGGCCAGAGGGGGACTCGGCACGGGGCAGAACCAGCCCTCCTGGTCCTGCACTAGCAGGGTGCAAGGAAATGCAGTTACCTGTGCCCAGCACATGCAGTAGAGAACCTGCTCGTTTCTTACATGGCTCAGAGAGACCAGCTCATCACAGTGTCTTACTCTGCTGTTGCAGGGGTGCCCACAATAATAACCCTCAATAATAACCCTCAATACCTCACACTGCTGGCAGCTCCTCCATGCTGACTCCAGAGCCAGTCATGGGGACAGCACTCAGTAATTACAGCCTAAATGTAGCATTTCTACAGAGTTTCTCAAATACTCTGACCTGAAAAGCTTTCCTGTTAGCACTTCAGATTAGCAAAGCTGGGGCAGGGTAGTATTTATTGTCCTCACGAGCAAGCAAGCTGCGAGTTCCTTGTCCAGAGGCACCAGAGGAGTCCAGCCAGCCCTGGGGGTCTCAGCATCAACTCCACAGGCAGAAAACCTTTGCAGAGGGGTCTTTTCATTCATCTAGGATAATGTACAGAAAGAGAACAGGTACTAGGGCAGGACTGAAATGATTCCTTGCCAGGAGACAATAAGGAGGGAACAGACCATGGGCTGGAGATCACAGCTGCAGCAGAGGATGTATTTTTGGTGACGCAGCAGCACAGTGCACAGCTGTGCAGCTCTCACTGACACAGAAAATGTTTCAGAAAAATAGAGATTTCACCTGTTACCACTGCAGCAAACCTTTTGTGGCGATTTTGGTCACTTCCTGCTGAAGGGGTGCTCTGCTCCCCAAGAGGCAGAAATGGGCCCAGGACTGGCAAGGTGCAGGCAGGGTGGTTCTCACCCAGGGTCTGCTCTGCAGCTGCCAGGAGCCCGAGGGTCTCTGCCTCATGGGTGTTACAGGGACAGATTCTGTGCCTTTCCATGAATTTAGCTGAAGCCTTTGAATTAAGAGAGGAAGGCAAATGAGATTAAAAAATATTTGCAAATAAGTACTTTCTGGGCACTCAAGCAGCATTCCTGCCCACTCCCTCCATCCTTGCAGTGAGCTGAGGGCAGCAGAGCAGGGTGGCTGCCCGAGGCTCAGAGGTGCTCGTGGCACCCCCACTGCCCCTCCACTGAGCACCCAGCGTGGTGCATCCGTCTGGGATTCACTGCAGGTTATGGAGGGGGCTTTACCCTCCCCTGCTGCTGCTTTTCCAACAGGAAGGAAACTCAAATGCTGGGGAGCCTTGCTGTGCTGGTTTGCTGTTCCCCTATAGCACTTTCCTCCTGGGACAGCTCCTAACAAAGGGGCCAAGCTGGTTCTTGAAGTGCGTCACTGCGTCCCATGAAAGAGTCCATGAATGCACCAGCTGGGCTCACTCTGTGCCTCAGGAGCTTCCCAAACCCACTCAGGACCATGAAGACTTCAGGCACCTCTACAGCTTGTGTGGGGATCCAAGGATCTTCAGCAAATACAATAACCAATATTTTAGCCACATTTGTATCTTTTCATCCATTTGTCCCTTGTTGTAGGCCTCTGTAAATGCATAGCAGAATATTTATTTCACAGGGGAGTGTTAAGCAGCCTTTAAACTTTGAAACTCTGAGCTTAGCAGCCTGTAACCTCAAAGTATTATCATTAAAAACACAGTTCTCATAATAAACCTTTTGGCATCACAACACTATCTGCTTTTAATAGAACAGTACTTCTTAAGCAATTTAGTTAATTTGATTTATAACAAAAAGAAATTTGGAGAGTATGAAACCTCAGGAAGAGAACAGCAGGGAAGGCAGCTCTGTGATTACCTCCCCCTGCACACGTGTAAACTGCAGATGAGGTAAATTAAAAATGAGACTTAAAGTTACTACTTCTCTATGCTAGAAAACTGAGTGAGAGGAGACTGCAAGGCTGGGAAAGGAGAGGGCTGTGCTGTCCAAGAGCAGGACTGTGATTCAGGAACTCTCTTCCAGTACTAAAACACCTCATCTTAGGACTAGCTATTAAATAAAGATTTGGTGGTTGCATGGGGTAGAAGACCCTCCAGACTTGTTTCCTAAGGTTTGCAAAATGTCATTGAACTCATCAAACTGGGCACAGCACCCTCAGTTTTTCCAGGAGGAGCTGACATCCTTCCTGCTACATCAAAGGTCTTCAGCTGTTAAAGCTGGACACTTGGTTTTGCCAAAAACTTCTATATGTAGCACAAACCCTTGATGGGGAAAGGGCAGCCTGGGATTCCAAATTTCCAACTTGTGCAGGAAAGCAGAGATTAAACTTCCATGTTCCATTTCAGTCGCTGTAGCTCTGTCACTACAGATAAATCATTGGAGCCCAGTTCAGCTCACATCCCAACTGATAATAGGACAGAAGTGCCCAGAGGGAAAGTTAAACTAGAGGGTCTCACATTCCTTGGTCTCTCTAGGTTTGATTCTTTCTACAAACCAGAATTCCTTTCTGGGCATCTGATGTCAAATTTCTCCCTGACGTTCCCTCTACCACCTCGCTGGCTGTCACTGCCACAGAGCCCTGCACAGGGATCCCCTCCTCACCCCATGGATCCACCACTAGCCATGCTGGAGGTTCCTGCACATCCCAATTCATGCTCCTCCCTTCCACTGTCCCTCCTTTCCTGTCCCAGGAAGTGTCAGCCCTGATGTCCCCTCTCCCAGCCCCTCCGAGGTGACCTGAGTGACACTGCTGGGCTAGAGGGGCCAGAGGTAACATTTATTTGCTCTCATTAACAGATAATTACCGAGGGCTCTGAAGCTGTCAGATCTGATAAATGGACATTAAAATAGTCCTTATCTTCCTTCACTTTTCCAGTTTCCCTCAGAACAGGGAGCTGAGCTCTGTCTGGGAAGGTTCAGGGTGACCTTACAAGCCCCCGTCTCCACAGAAGCTGCTAAAAGCAGCACTTCCTCCTGCTGAGTCAAACCCTGGATCTGTTCAGATCACCACCCATGGCTTCCCAGTTTGTTTGTACCCATCAGTCAAATCCTTCTGAGGAAATTCAATCTTTAGAATGATTTTCCCATTAACCTTCACTACAGAAAGCCACCAGAAAGAGCAGTGAAACAGTCACATTCGAAACCAGCTCTCACAGCAACCAAACAGCTGCTGGGTGGAAAATCTCTGGGGCAAAGTGAGAGGCTACCACAGCCCAAAAGGGACCATTACCCAAAGAAACAGCAGCCAAAAAGGGACCATTACCCAAATAAACCTCTTGAAAGCCCAGTTCTGAAGCAGGGAGGAGGTCAGAGCAGATAATCCCATGTCTCCGGGAGCTCAGGTGGTGCCCTGCAACAAGACAGGGTGTCTGCAGGACTATCATCGGGGCTGAAAGCAGGGAAATAAGTCAATAATTGTGTAATCAGTAAGGCCTTACTTTTTTTTAATGAACCTGTAGGATGAGGGTTTCCCCCCAGCACCCTCCCTCTCCTCTTTTTCCCAGAGCTCATCTTTCACTTTGTCATGCAATTCCCAGCTGGCCAGCTGCAGCCTGCCTCGATCCCTTTTCCATTACACACTCGGCTGAGCCGAGGACGAAAGGGCCCCCGGATTCCAGCGAGAAGGTAATTAATTGACTTTCTGCTCTCGTTGCTATGCGGCAAAGGTGGAAGCCGCAGCAGCTACAGTTCATTTTTAATCCTGGAAGATTAGTCACAAACGGCGTCATTACCGAGGTGATCAGCTGCCCCAATAGAGACACTGGCCCGGGGAAGGGGTGTTCTCGGGAAGAGGAGGGCTGTGAGGAAGAGACCCGGAGCCACGAGTAACACACCCACCCCCTGTTAACCCATCAGCCAGGTGTTCATTTTGTAGCTCATCTCCTGGGTAGTCTTTTCCTTTACATTTTAAACCTGCCCTGACCTCCAGGCTGGGCAGAGCCCTCACCCACACAGTCCAGATAGGAGCAAAAAAATCACTTTTTGGAGCTGAAAATAAGTGGCTGGTTGGATATCCTGTCCCTGGAAGTGTCCAAGGCCAGGTTGGTCAGGGCTGGGAGCAACCTGGTCTGGTGGAAGGTGTCCCTGCCCATGGCAGGGGACTGGAACGAGATGGTCTCCAAGGTTCTTCCCAACCCAAACCACGCTGTGATTCTGTGACTGTGCCATGTGCCCAGCTCAGGCAACCACCCTTCCCTATTGTGACAGCAGTGCTGTGCCCTTGGAGGCACAGACATCACCAAAATCAGCTTCTGAATGTGATGGAATGGCAAATTCTACCAAAAATTTTTGAAAGATCATTTTTCAGCTCAAAATACTAAAAGCTATTCTCTAGCTGAGACAGCAGGACTAATTACATGCAGAAAATTACAGATATACTGAAAATATATTTGAATTCCAACTCCAGACATACACTGGAAATTAATTCCTCTCTCTTCAGCAGCAAAAAGTAACGGCAAAAATATATCTGTTATTTGGGCACATTCATCCAGGTAAGGGCTTCTCATTGTGCTGGAATCTGACTCCCCTGAGTAATCAGCTGGTTCTCGACAGCCCACTCTGGCTTTTGGTGATTTCTCACTTCCCAGCAGCACGATGCCTCCAGCCCCACAGGGCCTCACGTGCTATTTGCCTGAGAAGGTCAGCAGCAGAACAAATATTTGCCCTTCCTGTGTCTCATTTAGGGCATTATAAGAATTAAAGTTTTACTTTATGATCAAACTCTGTATCTCTCTCTCTCTCTTTTATTCCCGGTTCCTTGTCACTATGGGATTGTTTCCTTTGATTTTCAGGCAGTACCAATGCCATTTTGTCAGCACACAGGACCTCGCCAGGATCCAAGTCTTAGTGATAGCACAGAAAATACGGTTTTCACAGAATCACAGAATGGTTTTGGTGTGAAGGAACTTCAAAACCACCTCATTCCAGCCCCCTGCCATGGTCGGGGACACCTTCCACTAGACCAGGGTGCTCCAAACCCTGTCTAACCTGGCCTTGGACATTTCCAGGGAGGGGGGTCTCTGCAGGAATGCCCTGACATGGGACCAGACTAAACACATGTATAAAGACAGAAGGGATTTTTCTGCCTGTGTGCCCTATCCTGCACTTAGCAGTGGAAGTTCAGCCTTTTCCACTCGCTTGTGTCCCAGCACAGACTCACCTGGGGGTTGGGGGCTCGGTTTTTGTCAGCCTCCAAGCACTGCACGAGGAACACACAGGAGCTCCTCTGGAATGTGCTGAGGGTGGAAGGAGGGTTCCTGCCCACGAGGTGAAACCTGCCACTGGAAGCAAGGCAGGGATCCTCTTCTCACTTCTGGCCAGGGCCATCATCAAATTTACAACCCCTGTAAAAGCACAAGGCTCCCTCCCCTGCCAGCACTGCCGGCAGAGCTGTTTCATTCCTCTGAGGTGTCAGCTGCTCTCCCGCGTGGACCTGAGCAGGCATCACACACGGGATGTGGAGGGGCCTCAGCTGCAGCAGCAGCAGGAGTAAAAGCACATTGTTAAAGGTGTCAGTTCACAGCACGCGGCTGGGGCGACGCACAGATTCATTTTCACCTTTCTGAAACTGTTGCAAAGCCTGAAAGTAATTTTTTTCACCATTCTTTGAGCCTTGTGAACTGCCTCCTTCATCCCTGCGTGGTGTTTGCTCTGACACTCGATGAAGGTGACCCGTGCTTGTGCGTTGCTTGCAAACAGCTGTTTTTCTGTGATCCGCACAACCCATGAGGCTCTACAGCACCATCAGCGTGTGCAGGCAGCAGCAGCATCCCGAGAAGCTGATTCCAGAGGTTCCCACCCCCCTTTCCATCACTGCATCCCAGGGATTTCTGCTGGCGTCACTGATGGCATTCAAGCCCTCACCTGCATGAGAGCCGTGCTTCCTCCTCCTCCCCCTGAGCCGCTTGCTCTCAGGAGTTGGGACACACCTCTGAGGTACTCTCCAGAGCCATTCTGAAGAAAATGAAAAGCTAAAATGGGTTTTGCTGTTGGAACATTTAACACCTCACGCAGATTTTGTCAGCCTGGCGTTTACAACCCCCTGTACTTTTCCCGTGCCTGGCCGGGCACACCGTGAGCTGTGGTTTGTACAACTGGAGCACTTCCCTGTGCCCACAGTGGGGCTGCAGAGCTGCTGCACGATGCCTCTGACGTGGGATTTGCATCAGCAGAAAAAACATGCCTGAGGCTGAAACAGGAATTTCTGAATGGGCACACACCCCTCAGTGGAGTACTGCCTTCTGAAAGAAGCAAGTTTATTTCCTGAGACGCAATAAAATTAATTGTCTTCAAATGTGGAGGTGGAGAAATGCACACATATGCCTTGTAGGTAGAATCAAGAATGTCCTGAGCTGCAAGGGACCCACAAGGATCGAGTCCAAGTCCTGTCCCTGCACAGGGCATCCCCAAGGATCCCACCCTGTGCCTGAGAGCAGTGTCCAAGCACTCCTTGAGCCCTGGCAGCCTTGGTCCTGACATAGATTCATCTATTATATATAGAATACAGTGAGTACAGTGAGATTATTTTTTTTTTCCCCATGGAGTTACAGCAGGGTGTAATTTGGTTCAGGTTTTATGCCCTCAGATTCTCTCAAGAGCAGTATCTCTAGGTTCCTGGGCAGATACTTGAGATACAGCCACTCACCAACACCCCTCCATCCACCCTGATTCCAGTTGCCCCTCTGCTCAGGAAATCACTTTGCTCTTTGGGGGCCAGTCACAGAGGAGCAGCCAGCACTGACTTACACCTTTCAGAGAGGTCGAGCTGGGCAGATTCAGAGCTCTGGATCTGGAACATTTTGTTGCACTGCTGATACGCCGGGTGGGTATTGTTGGACCGAGTGCCGAACGCTCGGCCTACACAGAGCGAGGGGCTGTGATTGTGTAGATAGGAGGCCTCAAACAGCCTGAGGCAATGGGGAATTATCCCTTGCCTTATCTCCTCTGCTCAGTGCACGTCATCATCCCTGCTGTTCCCCGATCTCACAGGTCCCAGAGGATGTGGCTGCCAGTGCTGCTCACCTGATAAGGGAAGCTCCATCACGTGTGTTTGTACAGCTTCTTTCCTTATTTCCATGACTGTTATTTTGCATTTCTTATACAAAAAGACACCTGGAAGACAGCACATGCAATGAACTCTGATTAAAATGCGTGTATAGGCTGCTGCTGTCACAGCACCCACATTGGGACCAGGCCTGGAGGCCTCATATTACAGCATAACATGCAAATTGCTATTTGATGGGAAGCAATATGATAATCGCCCCAGAAAAAAACTGTCTGCACAAGAAGATGTGGTGAACACTCCCCTCTCTGTCTCTCCCTTCTCCATATTTTGGCAGCCTTTAGAGGTGAGCCTTAGTGGGCATTTGAAATGCTCCATAGAGAGCAGCCCATCCCCAGGGGCCCCATTTCCCTGCACATCCCATGTGAGCTGGAGCCTCTGCTTTCCTCATGCTGTAAATAAAAAGCAGAGCATTTTAAGGCACTCTCCTCCTGCACACTCCCATGGCCAAGGTGATCTCCATTGCCACTGACTCAGACAATGAAACCAAAAAAAGCAAGCTAAGAAAAGGGAGGTCATAGCTAAGGCCATATGGAAAGTTTATCCCATACACATCCTGCATGGGAATATTTGTGTGCTTACCCAGGGATATTATTCACCTACAGCCATCCAAACAGCCCCTGGTGCAGGGGACCTGCTGTGCCCCATGCAGGGACACACTCAGCTACTGCAAATTGTGCCTGTACCCATCAGAGACACTGGCTGGGATCTGCAATTCCCTGTTACAGAGTCCCTGTTTAGCATTTAGCTACAGACCGTCCAGGGGAAAAAGGATCAGCCTGTGGTATCTCCTCAGCAGGAAAAGAGGGAGGCTGGCTAAGAAGTGTCCATCACTCATTCAGTGGCCAATGTCTGATTCTCAAGTGTGGCTCTTCTTGGGCTGAAGGCCCAGTCAGCAAATATTGTGTGTATCATGTCTGCAGTGCCAGGTGATATCCCTCAGCTTTTGTGCTTTTAGTCGAGGTGAAAACACCACAATATTCAGGAAAGCTGGAAGTCCAGGTCTCATTTAAACAAGAGCTGATGTCTGGGAAAATGCACATCACAGAACAGAGAGGCATTTTCTGCCTTTCAGAACTCCCGTCTTTGTTGGAAAGAGGCCAAAGGCAACTTCTAGACAAGAAATCAGGGAAGGAGATGCTCTGGACAAGTAAGATGTGCCTATTTATTCATAGACAGCAAAAGGTTTTATTCATCCACTTTTAAAAACATGGCAAAACAGCCCATATCTGTCTCTATGTCTCAGCATGCCTGTTCAAAAACTGGCAGTGCTAAACCTACTTTTGTTCACAGCTTTTGGGGAAGTTAAATATTTTGATCTCTACCTTTAGATCACCGGACCCTTGGTATTTCTTTCCAGGCACTCCACTCTGATCCCATCACAAGGGGTGGAGGAAATTCTATTGCTTTCCTGTGCAGATGGATCAGGCTCATTGGGAATTTCAGATCTTGTCTCTTTGTTGTGTTTCAGACTCGTGTGTTTAAGAATTGGCTTATTGTCCAGCCTGCTAATGTTTTCAATTATGTGGAGCCCAATTCAATATCCCTACCTGATGGGGAGGCAGCAGGAGTTGGCTTTTTGTGTTCTCTGACCTAGAGCTGACTCCATTTGCTGCCTATCTGACTAACTAGTGAAGCAGAAAATGCTCACAATACAGCACAATTAATGACAGACTCTGAAAAACACACCAGATCCCAGCGGAGAGAAGGAAATTAGGCTCTTGCACAGTGAAGGAGTTTGTTGATGATGTTTTTCTATTTATAACATTTTAAAGGGCAGGCATGAGCTAGGCTTAGTGGAAAATCCTGAGTGCTTTTTTTTTTTTCCTAAAATTGGCTTAATATTTTTTTAAATTGGAGACAATAATATCAAAATTCACTCCAGCTGTGTGGCCCTGTGGAGTGCCAAGAAAGAGAGAGGGTTTCTCTGGCCTTAGCAGCCTTAGCAATCTGTCTCTCTTGGCAAATATGGCAAAGTGTTTAAATCTACATAAAATGAGAAATATCCTTTAAAAATTATTGTCAGTGCTGTTGTACTACCATTAAACAGGATTTTATGGCAAAGAGACATATGAAAGGATACATCTGGAGTGCTGTGTCCAGTTCTGGGCTCCTCAGAACAAGAAAGAGCTACCAGAGAGGTCCATTGGAAGTCACAAAGTTCATTTGGAGTCTGGAGCATCTCCCTTATGAGGACAGACTGCAGGAGCTGGGCCTGTTCAGTCTGGAGAAGAGAAGAATGAGAAGGGATCTCATCAATCCATATAAATATCTCCAAGGGATGTCAGAGGATGGTGCCAGATTTTTGGTGGAAGGACCCAGTGACAGGATGAGGAGCAATGGCCAAAATCCAAGAAATTTCACCTCAGCATGGGGAAGTACTTTACAATGAGGGGGGAGAGCACTGGAACCAGGCTGTGAACCCCTCAGTTTGTAGGAAAACACCAACACTGTGCTAGCAATCACTAATTTCATTAAGTTCACCAAGGGGATGGGTTTTTGTAACCTCCTGGTCTTTAGCTCTGGTGCATGAGGTGCCTTTGGACACTGTAAAAGAACCTACAGGAGGAGCATAAGCTCTTTAACGTGATGATAATAGAGGGAACAGGACCCAGGGCATCACAGTGAGGTGTAACAAGGGGAAAGAACAGACACATGGAGCTATCTCAAGGCATGAGCTCTGTAAATCAGGAATATATCGACTTATTTACAGTGCCCTTCTCTCCAGGCTACTCTAGGAGGAGCAAACTCTACTTTGGCAGATGGTCCTTACTAATATTTTTTAAACACTTCTTGCCACATTAAATATCCAGTGTAGATTTTTACCTAATTTTCTTTCTCTGCCCTGGAAAGTTTTCCCATGCCCTGTATTCTCCCATGGCGAGGTTTCCAGCCAACACATGGGTCCTGCTCCACATCACACATAGAAAGGAGGGAGTAAAGAGCAGCAGCATCATCTGTTTCTGCTGTTCACTCCATGGCCACAAGCTGCATTCATTGCACAGAGGTAGACACTGTTCTCAATGATGAGTTCGTGTTTCCCCACAGGCCATTTTTCATGGCCAATAGAGCAACCAGATTTTTCAAGCACTGATAAATACATCTGCCCAACGATTCAGCAGGACACGGCAGCATCAGCCCCATCTTACCTTTGGAGCAGAGTGCTTGGCTGTGTGGTCAGCTTGAAACACACAGGATCTCCTGGTTTTCCAAAGGACTTTAGTGTTCTTCACCCTCTGGTATCTTCCATATCCGAACCTCTTGGCTTTAATTGCAGACTGGAGGAGTTGGACTACCCAAAAATCAGGTCTCAGAGTATCAAGATGTAAAATGTTAACGTAGCTCTACATTTATCCTTTAGTGAGCAGTTTTTGAAAAGCAAATATTCTTTAGCTTGATAACATTAGTTTTAATGCCAGTATCTTTCATTAATCATCTCTGCAAGCACTGAGCCAGGCCAGGGCTGTGATAAACAGGAATGTGCCATTTGCCACATCTTTAAACTTTACATCATTTGCATGTTTTGGTAGTGAATTTCTAATTCTCTCCTGTTTGCAAGAGTTTGTGAAGGTGGTTTTTTGTTTGGTTTTGGGATTTTTGTTGTTGTTGTTGGTTGGTTGCTTTGTTTTTTTGGTTTTTTTTTAAATGGTAATTTAGCATCTGAACATTTATTTTAGTAAAAAAAAAGAAAAAGAAAATATTTCAGAAATTCCGGTTCCCTTACTGCTTTTCCACACTTCCCAGTATTTTATTAGGGAGACATAAGCCTGGATCCAAGTGGTAATACAGGGCCTTGAGACAGCCTGTAAATGGATTCTAAATTGATGTTTAAAAGCCTTTTATTTTTTTTCTAAATGGGAGAGGCTAATGAGTTTTAATTCATTGAAAAGCCAGCTACTGCAATAAAAGGAGGTTTTTCTCTTACCAGGAAATCATCCAGTTTGGAGACTGGTTTACCTATTTATGTAAGTCCTGACTGAAAAAGTATTTGATTAGGGCTGTGTTTTGTCTTTCAATAAATTCTAAGGAGTGCTGCTGAAGCAGGTTGCACTTTGTAAACATTCATAGGGAAGGAGAGGTGGAATGGAATAGACATATTAGCCAAAGGGAAAACTCTGAGCATCCCTTACCAGCCCCCTGGTATAGACATAACCTTCATGTGCTGAGAGCACTGAAACACCCACTGAGTGGTTTAGGCCCTGCAAGGAGAACAGCAGCAGCTGGATCTTGCTCCCACTCTCAAGCCAAGAATAACATTTCTGATCTTAATTCACAATTTGGGCTCTTCACCTGAGGGTTGTCTGCCCATGGCAAGAGAAATCCTTCCAGTCTCAAGAACAGAAAAGACAACACTTCTGCCTCTGGCCATCTTCCTTGGGACAGAACCTGGAACGTCAAATGAATGGGGAGGACGTGAAAAACCTGCTGTCTCTAAAAGAACAGAGTTTTAAGGGACACTGGGATACAGTTTGGAGGTCTGGACAGCTTCCAGCTGCTGCTGGGGCAGAGGAGAGCCATGAAAAGCACGGTGAGGGGGGTCTGAAGCCCTTGATAACACAGCAGCAGAAGCAGAAAAAAGGGGTGGACTCGAGGGAAGGACAACAGCCTGTGCTGGAGCCCCTGAACCCCTGAACTCCCCCCAGTAGGATTCCCTCTGGACAAACAGAGGTGCCTGGGGAGGACCCCCATACCGGGACAAGGGGGTCCTGGGTGCCATCCCCTTCCTTGCATCCCCGAGGAGCTGCAGGGGAGAAAACCAAAACTGGAAGCCTCAGGAGTGAGATTTATTGCTTGGTTAATGACATCCTTCCCTTCCCAATGACCCCAGTGAAGCAAGAAAAGGCTGAGTGGCTTTATCTTTATTCAGTGCTGTGGTCCTTCTGGGACACTTGAACCTGATTGCATCACTTTCAGTGTCAGCCTTGATAAGGTGCTGATTGTGTTTCCCGGTTGTTCCGTGGCAGAGGACTCCCCCGGCAGCCTGGATGGTTAATGGGAGCTGACTGGCTCTCCAGTTTGCCAGAGCAGTTCCCTTTGGCTTCCTGCTGTAGCACATTAACACAACAAATTAACATTGTAATTGCATTTTAACTATTTATCACTGCGGGAAAAGGGGAAAAAAAACCCTAGAAAAAAGGAAGATCACAGGCAAGGGCCCAAGAGACGGGTTAGTGAGGCAAGTCTCTGTCTGCACCTCCCTTCACTTCTATTTATAGCCAGCCATTAAGTTATGCTAATAAACAGCCAGCCACAGGCTATGGCAAATCCCCTGCTCAGACACAGGAAAAGCTGAGTTAAATATATTCAGTTTACTCAACTCACAGGACCGGTGTGACTGCTACCAAACCCAAAAGCACAGGGATCTAAGAGCAGCTCCAGCACCTCTCACTGACACCCATTCATGCAGCAGAGCCATGGCAAGAGCACATACATTGGGCATTTATATAAATACATATGTAAATCAAGCACAGGATAAATAAAACATGGAAATTCAAACAAAGTACCTGGTATCAATGGTTCTGACTTAATTATTTTGGCAAAAACCAATTCACTACAGTTCATAAACTGATTCATCGGAGAAAACAGCTCTTTTAACCAAAGAGCACCGTGATGCATCTGCCACCAATTTCTCCGGAGCAATTGCATCAAAAATAGCATTTTTTGTAGCTCTGCCTCACATGCAATTGGTTGTTATTTTATTTCTGTCTATATGCAGCATTTCCTAAAGGGATAGCATCAGGTCCTCACATAACCTATATATTTAATCAGATTATCCAATTAAATAATACAGCCTTAAATGAAAAGTCTGCTATTCCCTCGAGTAGTTCTGGGTGCGCTTTCATTGCTTGTGCTTGTGCTTAAAATGTACTAGCAGCACTGTCTTCTGTGGCTATTTTTGGGTATTCAGACATTTGTAAAGCACCCATCACTAATTTTTAGACGCCAATACCTTGTTTTCCTCATCAAATTATGTCAGTCAGAAATGTCACGTTCGTCTATAAAGCCACAGAGCACATAAAAATAATGAGTGCCTTTATCTTTTCTGACTGAGCAAACACAGGATGGAAAAGTGATCGTGGTGATGGGGTTTTAGTGGAGGAAATGGGAATCCCAGCAGTGTGATGAGATTGTTGTCCCCCACTGGACTGAGCTGCACCTTTGGGAATTTGCCAGCATGTACCTGGCAGAGGAGCAGCCAGGGAGGCTGGATAACCCCTGGGATTCCCTCTGACTTTCCCAGCAGCCAGCACAGGAGGTGCTGTGTGACAATTCTGCTCTTGGGGTGACTCATTGCAGTTCACCCCTGGCTGCTCCATCCTGGCTGCGGGACTGCAGCAGCTCTGATGCTCCAGCTTTGAGGCTCTCTATGCCCTTCTGAGCACGGGTATACAGGCATGGAAAGGCTTTTTATCCACTCTGAGCAGAAAGCGTTGGGGTTTGCAAATCCCCAGAGGAGAATTTCACATGAGGAAGGTCATCACACTGCTCTGCCCACAGGGAATGCTTCTTCCCGCAGCAAACCCTGTGGGGATGGTAACACCCCTGGCTATTTTCCCTCCCAGTCCCATCCCAGTAAGACACGTTGCCTTACTATTGGTTTACAGGTTAATCCAATGTCTCCATACAATTCCTTAAATAGGTTACAAATACAAAGTACTGCCAGGAGAGAGGTAGGGAGGTGTTGGATCACAGCAGCCTCAGGGAGGTGGAGGAAGCCACGCAGTGGTTCAGCACTGTGGATAACTGAACACAAACACCAAGTGTTATAACACAGTGTTTTCCCATGGGAAAAATTGGAGGAAAGTGACAGATTCAACCTAGACTGAGCAGACTCTGCTGGCTGCTGCAGCACTGAGCTCTCTCTGAAAACCAGTCACAAGGTCCAGGGATGCAGATGGGACTCCACCATGAGGGTCTGACTTGGTGCTCAGGAGTTTCTGCCAGTCTGGCTCTCCCAGAGTGCCCAAGCTTGGGCAGATTGGGTGGTGCTGGACAGAGCCCAAAACCCATTCTGTGTTCAGGTATCAGTTACATCACAGCCGTATGAACAGAGCCATGAGATGTGTATGCCACTACCATGCCAAACAAATAATTCCCAGCCACTTTTCTCCAGCCACAACACCTGAAGACAATAAAATAAATTTTAAAAATGGTTAAATAAAATATCTTTTCTATTTCTTTACTCATCCCTACTATCACACACCTCAGCAAAGCAGGTGAGAGGCATCAACTCTTGCATCAACTCTTGGACATTCCCTGACTTCCCAGCCTTCCCCTTCCTCCAGAGGGCAATTGGGTGGAAAGGGGGATATTTTGCAGTCATTAAAATTTCATTTTATTTTTATCCAGACATGCTGCCATTTTAAAAGCTCCCTGGTGAGCAGGGGATTGGCAGTCTGGGGAGGAGAGAGCAGAGGCAGCAGGGGCTGGGCAGGATGCGGGAGGTGTGGAACGCAGCGGTTGCAGGAGCAGCGGAGATGCTGCCGGCACAGGGAAGGGTTGGCTTCTTGCCAGCCTGCTCTGTGCTCTGAAAAATAGCAAAGCTAATAACCTCAATTACAGCCCAGCCTCTCTGGGGGCCGCTGATGATGCCTTTGTTTATCTGAATCCCAACGTGAAAGCAAAGATTGCTTTTTGTCTGCAGGGGCATATGTCATACAGACACTGGAGAAATAAACAGTCCAAGTCAGGGAAAGAAAGGTCAGAGAACCACAGGCTGGTTGGGGTTGGAAGGGACCTTTAAAAACCACCTTGCTCCAACCCCTCTGACATGGGCAGGGACAACTTCCACTAGAACAGTTTGCTCAAAGTGCCATCCAGCCTATCATTGAAGCCAGTATAGATCATCTACACTTTCTTCCAAAATCCACTTTAGACACTGACAGCTTTAATGCCTTAAATTCTGACTCTTTTGGGCTTGTAGATATTTTAATTTGGCACCCAGACTGCAGTAAATCACCTGGAAGGTCCCTATCAATGTCTCAGTCTCAGCTGAAACCGGGTTGGGCTTTCACCCTGACCTGGTGTGGCTGTGCCACTGTCCACATTTCCACTGCAGCACTCATAGCCAAAATGGGTCTGCTGGCTTTTTGAAGAAGCTTGGAGCTATTCTGTAACAGCAGTTGGGAGCTGGTTATCAAAATATTTATTAGTATCTTAGCTAGAGAGGGATGCCTAGAAGAGCTAGGCAGAAAGAAAACCGCCCCATGTCTGTTGGGTATTTGAGACTGATGCCACACTGCTGGACTTCTGCAATTTTCCCCCTTGGTTACAAATCTACTCTATCCTCAGGAAATCTGAAAGGATGGGCTGGGGAAACCACTACCTTCATCATGAGACGAGGGACCTGAAAATGGAGTATGGCAACATCAATGCTGAGTCAAGAGAAATCCAGCCTGTGGTAGAGGTGAGCTCTGCCTTCCTCACCGGGAAGAATTAACTACAATGGATTTCACAGAAATGACTGTCACTGTAAAACCCTCCTTGTATTCAAGCACTGCTCCTGCTGATGAAACGAGCAGTGCTTTTGTTCATGCTTGGCTTCCCTCGGTGTGTCACAGGACCCCGAGCCAGCAGGCTCAGCCATTCAGTGGGCTCTGCCAGATGGTCCGTGCGGACGGGCCCCCACTGCAGCTGCAATGCAGTTCACTGTGCTGCAACTGCATTTTCTGTATTAAAAAAGCCACATAAAGACTTGTCAGGACCAGCAAAACCTGATGTTGTCAATTTACAGGTTCCCCCTCAGCACCCCTGGTGCTTGCAGCAGCACACCTCCAGGTTGTATTTGTATAAATTTCAGTGAGGGTGAACTTAGGTAATGGGAGTTAAATGTTCTCAATTCCCTGACGGAGCAGAGGCAATCAGCCAGCACTCACAGCCATGCCACGAGTCAGCTCTGTGCCCTGTGTACACACATGAGGAACACAAACCTCGTTCATCTGCAGCAGCACAAATCTGAAAATACATCTAATAACCCCCAGTCTCCCCTCACCAGATACTGGATGGAGAGAAACAAAACACTTCCTCCTGGCATAAGCCATAAAAGTGCAATGCCAGGTGGTTTTTGGCAGCCTGCAGTTGGATGAGTTCTGGATAACAGGTTACCAGGGTGTGTTAGACCAGGTTTACACAGACTCACTAAGACCCAGCACCCCTCACAGCCAGCAGGGATAGTGGGGTTACACTGTCGATATGTTTTGGCTATGAAAACCCAGGATCTAACTAGCAATGTAACAGCTCACGTTAGATACCCCTGCCTCGGGCTAGGAGTCAAATCTCTCCTTCGCTAAGAGAGCCTGACAATTTAACCTTTGCCTGATCTCACACATGGCTGGCTCTTAAAAAATTACAGCAGAAGAATTGTGAAAGGGGGAAGGGGGAGTTGTTTTATCTTTGACCTTGCTCACTCACATTAAATAACAAGACATGGGAGGGTCTGACACAGCCAGGCTGAACCTCTCCCTGGACACTCACTGGCTTTTCCATTAGCCACAAAGAGCTGTTGGGAAATTCACATGAACCAGTCGTACAAAACCCACAGAACAAGGCAGGAGTCGTTGCCTGGCCCTCACCGCAGAGCTGAACATCACCCAAGCCATGCTGGGCCAGTGCTGCACTACCAGTGACTGGAGCCTTTACACCCTGGAACCACCAGCTGCACCTTCCTCTTCTGATCCCCTTTCTTCCTTTAAAGACAGCAAAAATTGCACAGAACTTAGAGCTGGAGGTTTACCTTGCACATATTATGTGATTTTTCAGTGAAATCACAGAAACACCAAGCACACACTCAAGTTCATCAGTCAAACCCTCCCTAGATGTCTCCAGTCCCCAGGACCTCGAGTCCCCTCCTGCCTCCTCAGTCCTGCTGAAACACTTGCTATTCCTGCCACGTTTTGGCACACTGATGACAACTGGGATATTAATGTCGCAGGCAAAGGCAGCCAGAGCAGCAGGAGAAATAGGAGTGGTGACAGGAATACTGTAAGAAAAACTGTTTTGATTGTGTGGGGCTTTTTTATGAAATAATCCAAGAAACACCAAGGTCAGAGAACAGGTCAGCTCCAGTTCAAGATACATGTGTGGGTGGTGGACCAAATTCCAATTTGGCCTGTCCTCCTACAGGTGATGTAGATCTCACTAGAGCATCTTTCCTCCTGTCCTTTGCTGAGGAGCTACAGCTTGTCATATGAGCCCCTTGGCACCTGCAGTGGTGCTGACTGGGTTCTGTGGGTCACCAAAAAACCACTTGGCACTAATTGGGAGAGTGACCCAGAGGTGACACCAAGCAGCCATCAGCCAGGCTGGAGCTCCAAGGGAACAGGATTTGCAGCAGGTTCCCTAAAGCAAAGGGGTTGGAAGCAGGGTTACACCACCCAGCACCACGGTACAAACACTGGTGTTACTGGGGCCGGAGGGAGAGCTGACCTTGATGTTAAAGACTAGGTGGGTAACATGAAACTCCAAATTCGAATAGCTCTGTGCTTCAAATTAAGGTTCAGCTAATTGTTGATGCAGCAACTCAATAATCATAATTAACTGTGCTTCAATTTTTAAGCTTAGGGAGATTGCAGACAGCAAAGGATGCTCCCCCCTCCAATAAGATGAGAAGGGAATAAAGAAGAGGGAGCAGTGCAGATGCTGTTGATGTTTTGGAGAGATCTGTGTGCTCGAGGTTGATTAGCAGTTGTCAGTGTCCTTTCTGTGTCAGCAGCAGATAAGCCAGGAGCAGAACCCTGCAGGCAGCTGATAGCAGCAATTCCCAGATCAAGGCTTGTGGGGGCTGAGGATGTGGAGCAGGAAAGATTTCCTGGAGAAAACAACTTGTGACACTGAATGGTTCTGAAGTTTGTGAAAAGTGCCTTGAGCCTACTAAATACAAACATGTCACTGAAATCTTCTCATCCTAGAGAACAGTTTTGTTTTAAACAGAAAGCAGCATCTCCCAAGTTCAAGCCCAAATTCATTTCAAAGGTAATTAAGTTTACCAAATACAACTCTTCAGCCGTCACTTAGAACATCAACTACTTACAAACATGCAAGTTTGTTCTGAAAAACATCACAAATCTTGTGCTGTCACCCCATACATCACCCTCATCAATAAAGGGCATCAACTTCATTAAAATAAACAGGAAAGAACCCCAGCTTTAAAACAAAGCAGTCACTCATGAAATGTCTGGAGGTTTACATGGGAATGCAGGTGACTGGAAGGACTTACCCATCTTTAATTTCTTAAGCCTTTTGAAAAACCCCACAACTGTTATGCAAAGAACTACAAACTCTTAGTTGCTAAGGAAAATAGAGAGATAGAGTTTCCAAGCCTCAAGCAGGGCGAGTGTCCCCAGCCAGCTGGGCCGTGGAGGGGCTCTGCCTTTCAGACACAGCATCAAACTCATTTCTGGGTAATAGCCCTATAATTTAGATATCAAACCCAGGCCAATGAGGGCCCAGCAGCCACAATCACCATGTCTTTAGCCATCCAACCTAGCAGAGAAACCCTCCTGTAATCCCCCTTCCTAGCACATTATCTTTAATCACAGGCATAATAGAGATTCAATTTGAGGCTTCAGCTGCATTTTCTTCCTTGTTATTCACAGTGCTGTATTTTCCTCAGCAATAAACAATTTTCCCCCATTTCATTTTGCATTGATCTACCTCAAAGAGAGTCTTTTAAGGTTTTAATAGCCCTATGTGGAAGCCCCTGGTCAGTAATGAAGACAGAAATTCAGGGTTTTTACCCAGAAAATCGAATTGCACAAAGCAACCACCAAGAAAGCACCCACTTCCTTTGTTCTCCTGCAGAAAACATCCCTGGAAATTTGAGTTATTTGCAGCCATTTGCCAACATTCAAGAGCCCAAATCCCACCATCAAGAGTTGCTCCAGCACAGGCAGGGACTGTTTAATCTGGTGCTCTCTCAGGGTGCAGTGACCACCCAAATGCTTTGTTACCAGAGGCCTGGGCTTCACCTCTTTGCTCTGGAACCTCCTCCAGTCCTTTCTCAACAAGCAACCTCTTTTAGCAGTATCGGGAGTTTCAACTGTTTAAAAAGAAAGTTGCCGAAACATGGAATTAATCCGGGCTGTGTAAATACACAGATTCCCCCTAATTGACTCTTTAAATGCACCTGTGTCAGTGCAGGCACCCAGTGATGCAGCAGCTTGCAGGGCTGAAAGGTCTGTTCCCCCCCAGAGGCAGCTGGGCTAACATTTCATAAATTACAATCATGTTTTCCTTTCCTGTTAATATTTTCATTCCAAAGGTCATTTACCACACACACACACACACACACTCACAAAGCAGGGGAAGGTGGAGGGAGCTGCTTGATTCCCAGGCACGGGAGTCAGTCACTCCATTAATTGTAAGATGCAAATCTACAGTCTTACTACAAAGATATTTCTATCTGCACTTGCCCAGAAAGAGCTCATGCTCTGGATCAGCCTGTGTCTGACACCAGGCTCTGGGAGCAGGCACAAGGCATCTCTCTACCCATACCTTGGGCTACTGAAGGTCTCAGATGATCATCAGGGCTTGGAGCAAGCTGCTCCAGGGGAAGGTGTCCCTGGCCATAGCAGGGGGTTGGAAGGGGATGAGTTTTTAAGGTCCCTTCCAACCCAATCCATTCTGGGATCTCTTCTGAAGCTCAGTGCTTCGATTGGGCACCCTCATCCCACACTAAGGCAACCAAGCTTCAGTCACCAGGAGCTGCTGCTGCCAGCCTTGTTCAGGTCTCATGAGGGATCTCTTTTTTCTTGTGAGGCAAAAAGGACCAGGCTACACAGCAGCCATGGGTCAACACCAAAGGAGGGACCCCAAAGGTGGTGGGAGTACTGAGCCTGCCCCAGCCTGAACTGGGGTCTCTGACAAGGGGTGTTGATCCCAGGAACCCAGCAATTACCTGAGCAGTGTTTGGGTGCAGAGAACAAGGTTTATGCACAAAGATCTGAGAGCCTTCAATGGTTAATACCCTTTCTGAAATTTCTAAGGAACATAATATTTTCTCTATTATCATATTAGCCTGAGAAGGTTTGTGTGCCCTGTCCTAGGGGGTGTCAGGAGCTTAATATTAATTAAATAGCAGATTTAAGGTTATTTCTCATAATCACAGCTGTGATTTGAATTATTGCTTGATGATATTCTACTTTGGCCCGCTCACTGCTTTTGATTGATTATTTGCATTTGCTGGTTTATAACGTCCGTGCATTGCTTCAGACAGAGGCATCTTTTTTGATTCTAACTGCATTATATTCTCTGGTCAGATGATGGATTGGAGTTCCCAGCACACCATAAACAGCAGCCCGTCCTTGCCAGCATGATGTGTATCTATATCCCATATTCACTCCTCAGCATATCCTGTATTCAATCATCCTTATATTCATTTCTCCTGATATTATTATTATTATTAGCCTTGGGGAACTTGTTTTATAGGCTATTTAGTTTGAATTAAGCGTGTGTGCCAGTCACTTCTTGTTTCCAGAAGAGCACAGATGATAAATGGTAGGATTTATGCCTGGACTCTGCTTTGGACTAGTTCCCATCTTTACTTATATTTAAGCATTATTACTATTAGGTAAACAACATTGTCAGAACCTTCCATGCACACATTTCACAGCCTTGTTAGTGGGCTCACGAGGCACAGTTGGAAATTGTATTTTCTTTCTACCAACTTTCTGGTTTAATCAAATGTGCTCTCAAGACAACAAGGTCTTTTGCCATTTTCCCCCACAGAGCTCACTTCCACTTCCCAAAAATAAATTCCTTGACTGATCAAGATATTGATTATATTTCAACCACGTTTCATCTTCATTTTAAACTGTCTACACATTGAGACCTATTGAAATTTTAATTATTTTTTAATTAAGCACACTCGGTTATTTAGGAACAATTGAATGTCTCGACACTTACTCAGGACAAGTGTTTGACCATCCTTTCTCTCAGCTGTGACGAGACCAAATCAGATAAGCGCACACAGTCAAATGACCACATGTGCAAGTTCTGATGGAATATTCAGACATGCAATCCAAAGTTCCCCCACACTCAGTGCAGCTACGTTAGATTTTAGTGCTCTATCCCCTTCCCACAAGTTCTGCAGCAAAGCACACTTCAGATGCCACAATGCTCAAATTGTTCCCCATTATCTCTCCACTTTCTCATCCCACAAATGAATCACAGAAATGTCCCTGGGGCTTTCGGGAGGAGCTGGCATCCCTTGTGACGGGGGAACACGCTATTGCTGCTGCTCTGCACCCCTTTGAAGCAGGAGTGAGTCACCATTCCGTGGTGTTGGCCTGGAGCCCACATTTCCCTCTAACACTGCTGAGATGGGCCAGGCTGCAGGCGGACAGCACGAGGGATGTCACTCCCCTGCCCTGCCCCTGGTGACAGCACAGACACAGTGACTTCTCCTCCTGTGAGTCACAATTCAGGGTTCTCTCCGTGGGTTTGTGTGATGTTTTTGCTTCAGTTTCCAACTGATACTATAAAATCCCTGCATTTACCCCCTTTCTGGAGGCATTTGCTGCACTGTGACAGCCTTTGGCACAGCAGTGTCACACACCATCAGCCAGAGCTGTACATTAGTCAGCCCTGCTCTCCCAAAATAGAAGTGAGCAGCCTGATGCACGCAAGCAGATTATGAAACTATTTTGCCACATCTGCGCTGGGAGATTAAAAGCTGACAAATGATTATCATCATGGAAATGGGTTCTCCAGCAAGGTGAAGACTGGAAACAGCTGGGACGCCACCACCGGAGCTGAACACTGTCAAGACTGGCAGATTATCTCCTGTCTCCATCATTTTTGCATACAATTCCAGCTACCTGACCAGAGATTAAGGCAGGGAAGCCTAAAATAAGGTACAATTCTATTTTTCAGACAGAAGTTTTCCTTCAGTATGCAGCTGACAGGATATTTGGGAAGGAAAATCAAACAAAGAAATCACATCCCTCCAAACCCAGATAGAAAGCAAATCCTCTGTGAGCCAAAAGAGACAAGAAAAATATGCACCCACAATCAAAGGCTTTGCCTGGGAATATCACTATGAATTAAGATGATAATTCTTGCTCTCTACAAATCTGTAAGTAGCACATCTAAGCAAAATGAATTCCTAGATACTGCAGAATGGCTTTAAATCAAGAGAATAAAAAAAGCAGCCAAGCAGCAGCCAGCAATGCAGGCTCTGGTCACCTGATGTAGCAGCAGGCATCCCTCCTCCTCACACTGAGACACACCCTGGGAGCCCCTGGTCAGTGCCCTGCAGCCAAACCCTCAAGAGATGACTCAGAAACGGCTTTGAGAGCAGAGCCATCCTTGAGGATAGGAATGCAGGAGGATGAGGAATAACACATTCTCCCCACTTAATCCTTGCCAGTGTAAGCACATTTCCTATGGTAGCTTTAAAAAATAAAGTCCTTGAACCAGCAGAGGAGGGAAGTGTGTCCCTGTGTGTCACATCTGCACCCTGCTGCAGGTGCTCACAGGAGCTCAGGCCCACGGCCAAGGCAGGGTGTGAGCACCGAGCAGGAGCAGAGGAGGGGATGGCAGCTCAGGATCAGTCATTTTTCCGTCTCGTTGCCCTGCCAGCTGCAGCACTCTCATGGAAGGGATACTTGCCCAGAGTCCTGATTCATTGGGTCACAGAGATCATGGGCTTCAGGATAGGAGGGAAGAAGAAGGCAGGGGTGAAGATATTTTTAAACCTGACCTTCCTTAGAAGGTCAGGAGCTGGGGTTTGTTTCTTTGAAGATCCAGGTCTTGGTCCCAGACACAGCCTCAAAGTGCTGCAGCACCAAGAGAGATCTCCATGCTGGAGCAGGCTCCTGGCAGGAGAGAGGAGCAATGCTGAGGCAGGACTTGTGGCCCCGAGGGGGTTCAGGCTGGAGCAGCCTGCTGCTGAAGGGCTGCACCCCATGGGAGACCCACACTGGAGCAGTTCATGGAGAACTGCAGCCTGTGGGAAAGCCCAATATTGGAGAAGTTTGTAGAGAACTGTCTGCCATGGGAGTGACCCTGTGATGGAGCAAGAGAGGTTTGTGAGGAGTCCTCCCTTGAGAAGGAAGGAGCAGCAGAGTCTCTGTGTGATGAACTGATCACAACCCCACTCCCTGTACCACCGTGGGGAGGAGGGAAAGAATCCAGGAGAGAAGCTGAGCCCAGGAAAAAGAGGGGGTGGAGGGAAGGTATTTTTAGGATTTGTGTTTGCCATTTCTCCACTCTGATTTTGTTGGTAATAAATTGAACTAATTTCCCCGAGTCAAGTCTGTTTTGCCTGCAGTGGTAATGGATGAGAGATCTCTCCCTGCCTTGATCTCCACCCAAGAGCCTTTTGCTTTATCTTCTCTCCCCTGCCCAGCTGAGGAGGGGAGGGGTGGAGAAGCTTTGGGGGGCATCTGGCATCCAGCCAGGCTCAACCCACCCCAGCTCACATCACCATTCACACACCCTCTGGGGACAGCATCACCTGCAGCTCCAGTGTCACCCCGACCACCACTGAAGCCTCTGTTTCAAATGAGAAATTCCACAGGTAAGTCCATCAACAGGAAAAAGACACAAGATTTTTGTGCAGCTCTTCCTGCAAAGCTGGAGAAGGGGAAGGTCAGTGTGGGAAGCCTGTTCAGAAACAGCTCATCTACCCAGGCCCTGGAGCCTGCACTTGTGAGATTTATTTAAAGTACCCAGATACAGAAAACATCTCATGAATTCCTACGGGCTCACAGTGTGAGCTTCTAATAAGTGAGCACTCAGGAACATTAAGGAAAAAGTTAGGACTTTTAAATAAGCATTCAAGCTGAGCACCTGATTTATAAACATTCTGTTTAACCAAAATAAAAGCAGAAGCAGCTCAGATCCCTGGCCAGCCACAGCCCACCTTCCAGCTGAGTGGGAACAGCAGAGATACCTTCCCTGCTCAATTACTCACAGAAGTTATCCAACAAATATGTATGTTGAGTTAGATAACACTTTAATCAAGCTCAATATTTTGATTATCCAGGAAAAATCCATAGCACTTCATGTTCCACAGAGAGAAGGGAGTGTCTTTCTACCAGGAGTAATCTGAAACTTCACCAACAGAAATCAATTTTCCAATCCCTGTATACTAACACCAGTCTGAGTATTCCAGCTTTTTGATGCTTATTTACGTTTTGAACCTGCTGCCCTGAACATGGGATATGCAGAAGAAAAGCCCTTCCTGAGCTGGAGGGCCCAAAGTTCCCATAAACAGAGCAGGACACAAAGCAGAGCAATTCAGCTCAGTTCTTCTGCACATTCCGTGTTTCAAAGGGAGATATTAAAACCTAAACCCCCAAAATCTCTGCCTGAATACCCACACAGGGAAGCAGGAGATAGGTGAATGTTGCTACACATTCCACTTGACCTGCTCAGTGTCCCACATGGTTTGTAAAAGGTGTTTTCAACAAATACTATTAACTCACTTCATTTCCTACAAGGTGCTGATTTCCAATATTTTTAACAAGTCCTTTGAAACACTCTGTGATGTTTGTATTTAATGCTTGAGTAGATTGGAGGTCTCAGGTGCAAAGACCCTCCTGGGGCTACGTGTCTCCTTCTACCACGGACTTGATTAAAGGGAAAATCCAGACCAATATATAGAAGAACAATTTTACTGTTACAACAGTTTGGATGAGAGAGGATCAGAATTTTCTCCCTTTTGCCCATTTGCCTCTCCCTATAGCTCCAAATTTCCTGTAGTTTTCAATAGTTCTGTGGGGAAATATTGATTATAAGAAGATTTTGTTTTTCAAATGAACCTTGAATTTGTCAGACCCAAGAGCCACACTATCCTCTGTGCTCTTGTCTGATCGTGCCTGTGTCCTTTGAGCTCCCTTCCACACAAAATCTGCCACCCTGCCTTATTTATTATTGACCCGTCACAGTTTGGAAACACAGTTTAAAATAAATGAGCCTGAATGCCATGGCCATGGAGTTATTAAACTGCCTGGCACTGAGGAAATTGCTTTTCATAAACATCCTGAGCTCCTATGGCTTTTTTTTTCCTGTAGTGCTTAGTACAGTGAGAGCCCAACTTAATCTGAATCAGTCTTGAAACTGAATTGTTAATGAGAAGGGAAGATGTATTATTGTTCAATATTGAAAGGCTGAAGTCAGAGGACAGAGCAGAGAAGGGAGTTTTCCACGTACAAATAATATTCTTTGTACTTGCTGTCACTTGATGCTCAAGCTGATCAGAGACAGAAAATGCCTCCACATTCTCAGCAGGTGAGGTCACACAGAGGATGTTCATTCAATCTCTCCTCCACCACAGATCCCAAATCCCAGTGCCAGTACCAGCACCCTCGTGCTGTTACGTGCTCACCCTGGCAATACAGACAGTAGAAGGTGAACAAAGAATAAAATGGTAATTTCCACATTACAGTATGGGACCACAGAAGCACAATAAATATCCTGTCGTTGTTAATTCCCTATTAATCTTTCCAGCTGGGAGCACTCAGGCATGCCCTGCCTGTCCTAGGCACCAGAGAGGGATGTACAAGGGTAGGTGCAAGTCCACACAAGTTTTAGGAAAGCCAGATGCATCATCCAGATAAATGGCACATGGAGGATGCGGATCCCTCTACACAGCCACCAAATCTAGACAGATCCAATAGGGACATCCTCATGATGTCTGGGCATCCCAGCTCCTCTTTCAGGGCAGACTGATTCCCCCAGTGCTCTTACTGCACAACACACACCGAAGCTGAAGTTTGAAAAGCTCTTTGAGCCCCTTCTGTGTGAAGCAGCCAGAGCTGCAGCAGGACAGGGAGACCACGGGATGCCCTGCCCTGCCTGCACACTTGGCAATCACGCTCAGAGCTGGGGTTTGTTTCTTACTGGCACCATATAATCATGCTGCCCTTCAAAACAGGCCTGGGCAGCCTCTGTTTGCCCCAGTCTCTACCTCTCAGTGTCCAGACAAAAGCAGATTGATGAATCTCTTTCCAATCCTTACATTCAGTGCTCCTTCACAGCCTCACAGGTATCGCAGGTTTGTAGCTTCTCTGAGGTCTGACCAATTCTCCAGCCTGACAAGGAGATGCAGCAGCGGAACCACGCCCTTTCTGCGCTTTACTCTCTGAACAGGGCTCAGAGGAAAGAGGGACCATGGTCCCCCTCCTCACCTGTGGTAACCACTGTGGTGCCAAGGGGGGCTCCCTGGAGATGCCTTTACGTCAGGCCTGAAAGGAGCAATGAAATTTCCAGTACTCATCCCATTTCAACCCCAGCAGGACAAAGGGATGAAAACCAGCACTGAAAACCCAAACAAAACCCGGATTGTCTTAGCTTCATTTACCGCGTGAGTTCGCACCCACACGATGCTAAGACAAGACCAACACCAGCTGCCATCTCTTTACGAGATGTTAAACTTAAGCGAATCCTCCATCAGCAATGCATTCCTGTTTGAAATGCCTCCAAATTGAAGAAAATGAGTATTTCTTTTTCCGGCGGAGCAGCGGCCCGGTCCCCCAATCGGGGTTGCTACGCAACCGCCTCCTGCACATGGCTGATAACACTCCCGGCATTATTTCCCCGCCTGACTGCGCCGTCAGAACAAAGCCCGGCTAATGAAGCTTTCAGATGCTCCTGGCTCTCCCTTTGACGGTTCAACACGGGTTTTCCCTGCTCGTATGTGACAGTCACAGCAGCGACTGGCTGTCCCTTCCAGCCAGGGGTGCTCCGGAGCGGGATGGAGCAGAGATGCCCAATGGAGAGCCACAGACAGCGCTGGGGAAGAGCAGAGCAGCCCCCAAAATGGAGAGCAGCCACGCCTGCCACAGAACCAGGCAGTGATGACCAAACCCTCTGAAATGCTGAGCCATCAGCATTACAGGTCAGGCCAGACACTCTCTGGTTCCCATTTATCCATCTTCCCTAATACCCTTATCACACCTCACTGCTGCCTGTAGGTGTGGGGGCAGCGAGGATGAGCTTCCTCTGGCCTCTGCAAAAAGGGCCAGAATGAAGACAACTCTCCAGGTTAAGCAGTTCAGTCCCCTGAAGCACTTATAGGTTATTTTTTTAACATTCTGTTGAAATAAACATGACTGTGATGGTCTCACACAGCACGTGTAGGCAAACCTAGGTGAGCTGGCGTAGCAAGAACAACCACAGCTGGCAGGAGCACCAGCTTCATCCTCCTGGAAGACCTGAGGCTGAAATAGGCCCATTTTTTGGTGCTACCTCCACACATCTTATGACCCCTGCCAGGGATGGTGATTCCACCACTTTTCTGGGCAGCCTGTTCCACTCTTTCAGTGAAGAAATTTTTCCTATTCTCTAATTTAAACTTCCTCTTACACAACCTGAGGCCATTTCCTTTTATTTTGTCACTTGTTACCTGGGAGAATAGACCCACTCCCAGCCGGCTCCATCCTGTCCAGTAGTTGTAAAGAGGAATGAGGTCCCCCCTGAGCCTCCTCTTCTCCAGGCTGAGCACCACCAGCTCCCTCAGCTGCTCCCCATACTGTGCTCCAGACCCTTCCCCAGCTGTAGCAGATCTACCCTTTACCAGCTCATTTCCCAGGAGGGCAGAACACAGTGAAACAACATTTCCTGGGCTCTCCAGCATCTCATCTCCTACATGGGATCATCCTCAATACATCCTCAGGACACGATCCTGGCGTGGCCAGGCAGGGAGGGTGGGTGACAACACATGCAGTGTCAGCTTGCCAGAGAGCACAGACACACCACAAAAGCTTCAAGAGGGACAAATTCCTGTAGCCAAATGCTTTTTAGACAGCACAGGGCTCTGGAAGAAGAGCTGGGGACAAGTGTTTCCCACACCAGCCAGCTGGGAGGATTCCTGGGGCTAAAAGTGCAGCTATCCTCAGACACTGAAGCAACACGAAGAGCAGCAGCTGGGGAGTTGGAGAAGGCAACATCTGCTCGGCTAAAGACAACCTGAGGAACCAATCTTACTCTCAAAGACATAAATTCTGCAAACAACCTGCTAGGAGCCACAAGTGAGCCCAGACCCAGGGAATCCAAGCCAGCCCTGCTCGAGGGGGCTGCTATAACCAAACAACCCACCTGGCTGCTCACCCGCAGTGACTCTGCCTCGCCGGGCTGGGCTGAACAAAGTGCAGCGTGGGCGCTTTTTGTTGGAGACAAAATTGCCTAACAAGAGACAATTATGTGACATTACCATTAAAAGCAGCGTGTGACAAAAAAGCTCTGAGCCTGTGTATCCTGAGGTCTGCGAACCCCTTTCTCTGCTTTTGTGCTAAATAGGTCTCATTTAGCCCATTTGTTCCGTCCCAGCCAGGCAAAGCGAAAGTAGGGTTGATCGATTTGTTAATTACAGTAATTTTATCTTAAATAGAGACAGCTGAGTGTTCATCAAGTCACAACTCCGCCTGTTACCGAGAGCCCTACCCCCTGCTCAATAATTAGGGATAATAAGTGGCTCATAATAAATGCAACCCACAACAACACGCTCCTAGAGCGAGGCGCAGAATCAGGAGGGCTATTAGGGAACCCCCAGGTCTATTTCTCCTTTTGAAGGAAACAGTATAAAATCTTTAATTGTCTCTCTTGAAACCCTGAGACAGCTCTGCCAGTTTGTTATAAGTAAAAGGCAATTATTCCACTTCGTGGCTGCTCTTGTGTCCAGAGAATGCTTAACCAGAGTCATCAGGGCAGGTGAGAGTGACTCTCTCCTCCTGCGCTGACTGGGCACATACAAAAAGCTGGGATGGGAGGTAACACCAGGGGGTTGTGGATAACCACGCTCCTTGGTAGTTTTAAAATTCGGGGTAAGGCTTAAAAGGTTAAGTTTCAACACAAATCACAAGCAGCCCGTGCTCAGCTTGAAGCTCCCGTCCACACATATGGACAAACAAGAAGTATATTCAGTACTGAGGGCTCACCTCACCCTTCCTGCACAGAGAGGGCACGCTGGCAAAAGCTGAAAGCAGGGGAAAACCAACCTTTCATCCTACACAGGACAGGGGATTTCTGAAGCAGGTTTCTAGTACAGCCTGCCAAGAGCAAGGTTTGGGATGAGTGAGGAGAGAGCAGCAGAGCTCATGTGTATCTGTGTCTCTTCCAAACCCTGAAAACCAAACAAAATGGCACACAACCCACAAAAGTATGCCCACACCCTCCATTTCTGTGGGGTTTCTTCCTCTTTTCCTGCTTTATCCCCTGGGTAATCACCCCTGCAACTTCACCAGCTAGAAAAGTGCAGACAGCCAAGAGGGTCACAGAGATGAAAACACCAGCACTTCAAATTCCCTTCCAAGGACTAAGGAGAGAAGGAACACCTTCCTCCACTCTCATTCTTGGGGTCAACCCCGGCCAGAGCTAGATAACAGAGTTCTGTGTGGAGGGAAAGGCTTCAACCCCTCGAGCTCAGTGGATCCTGCCAGGTCCAGGTGCTGGGGAGGACTTTGGCAGGCAGGTCACCATTCCTTTCTGTCCTGGGGAAGGACAACCAACACAAAGCTGCTCTGACAAAGAGTGTCTGCCACCATAAACAACAAAAAAAAAAGCATACAAACCTGATACTGGGGGGACTAGAGACTGCCCAGGCCATTTCCCAGCTGGTAAATCAGTGCAGTTGCACATTTTCTTTTCCAGTGACTTAAAATATTGAACTTCAGCCTCTATTCCCCCCCAGCAACGTGAAGACATGTGCAGCCCTCATGTGCAAACAAGAGCAAACAGGATTTGGAGACAACTTTGAAGTTTCATTCTCTCGACATGCAAAACAACAGATGTCATTTGTCTTGTTTCCAGCACTGGGAAGTGCATAAGGGTAAAGAAGTAGATGTCATCAAATGCAGTTGTATTTTATTTACAGCAATAGTTGCTGTCACTTACTTTGCTCCAGGAAGTGCATTTACTTGTGGCATTTCCCTCCAAGAGCTGAAGCTTCACTTGATCCTGTGAAGACTCTATATTTTTGGAAATACTTTTTCCTGAGGCAAGCTACTCTTTTTTAAGAATTATTATTATTATTTTGATATTTCAGTTCCACTTCATCCAAAACTATGTCTAACCAGCATTTGTAAGATTCTTTTATGCTCTGCCCCTTATCTCAGCACAACATACAGTTGCATGCAGAATAAATCCTGAGCTTCTGTTCTGAGCAGGGGAGAGCTGTGTAATGATCAATCACAAAAGCCCTTGGGGATGGGAGAGATTAGCACTTTGATACTACTGAAGATGAATGGGTGGAATGAGTTTGATAAACTGGTGTTTTCCTCAGATAATTGCTCTGGAAGCTTTTGAAGCCACTTGGATCCTCCTCCCCCTTTCTTTTTGTGTCTGGGTAGGAGAGCAAGCCCCGCTTTCCCACCAGCACTGCTGAGCGGGCTGCTGCACTGCTTTTAAACAGTTACAGTGGATTTATGCCACATTTCATCACTATTGAACCCTAAAGTATTGTGATTTAACCAAGGACCCAGACTGGTTCCTGTTATTGTTGGCCAGTGTGGCAGGTGCAGCACCCAAGTCACTGAGCAGGGCTGAGGGGATGGGAAGTGGATGTCTCATGGGATAGGGACACATTTCCCCAAGCTCAAATCTCAAACAACTGCTCCTCTTCCTTCAGAGGTCACTAATCCTTGGTTCTCACCTTCAGCTCCCATCCACCTTTCTCTGGGCTTTTCATACCCAACACCAACTTCCTCTTCCTCCTCCTGGATCGTCCTTTTGCAGCAATCCCACAGGAGCAGCCAAAGAGGAACTCCTGAAGCTGTAACACAAAACCCAGCTCACTCAGACCCCAGGTACATCCCTCTTCAGGCACGAGGCGAATCCTGCTGCATACACAGATGTGGTGCCTTTTAACTTGTTCTCAAGCACTAATGAAAATGGAGCCAAGAGATTTTACTGTATTTTTATTGCTTCACCGATTAAATGAAATTTAAATACAGAATTAAAAATTCATAAAAAAAAAAGGTATTAAAAGCCAGCCTTTAGAAGTGGGTTGCACATCAGTGACTGAAAAATTTACAGTTACTTTTTGTTATAAAGATAGGAAAAAAATTTTAAAAAGCATATCCATCATCTGGAAAAAAGCTGGTTTGTTTTTTTTTTTTTACCATTTCCTTTCATACTGAAGACCTGATATTAGTCTCATGAGAATCTCCCCCAACCTTGTTTTTCACAGCACTGGTTCACATTGTTTGGTGTTCAGAAAAACCCACTCATCTGTAGCTCACAGCAGCCGTGATGTAGTCTTGACCCCTCAGTAGATACGGACAGAATGTTTAATAAACCAGCACATGAGGGGTGGGAAAATGCAGCATTGTGTGATTTAGCTTGCAAAGGATCTTTGAGCTCACACCAATGCCTTTATGGCTTGGGCATTTCTCAGGGTATCACATCTCTGGCATTTGCTCTGTGCAATCTTTACTCCATCACTGCCACAAAGAATTCCAGAAGGGATGTTTTCTAGGTACCTTTGGTTTTTAATGCCCTGTTTTAAAGCAGCTTGATCTTTCCAGAGACACAAATCACCCATCCTCAAGGAAAAGAATCAGGCTCTTTCAGGTGCAACTTACGCCCCATAAAAGAGGCACCTCAAGAACTGTTGACATCTGAGTCTGGGTTGGGAGGTTCTATTGCAGGTTCTTAAGAAGATATCTATGAATGTGATCCATGATGCACCTGCATCATCTCAACCAAAAAGAATAGACTGACTCTCTAATATATGGATAAATTTAAGATATCAGCACCACTCACGCAGTATTCACAACAAGCTGGAATGAAGATGGACTGTGGCTCACCTGTTCCTCAAGGACCTTAATCACCAAGAGGGTTTAACCACACAGACAGATCAATCACAGAGTGAAACACCTTTACAACAGAATCTAGGAGTCTGAGAGAATGAATAAGGAAAGTTACACATTGTCCTGGGGAGAAAAAAAGGAGAGGAGGGAAAATTCAGATTGCAATGGAAACAAACTCCTCTAACAAAAGAAATAATACTGGAGATTGTCACTAGTGCAGCTAGGATTTGGCACATGAAATACTTTGAGTACACACTTGCAGGACAGTCCTGCTTCTGCCACATGAGTAAATATCCATTCATGTTTAAAAACAGGATTTAAGGGAAGACGTCTGGATTTCCAGACAGGCTGAGTGTTCCACCCTGACACTGCACAGTGGGGTTCCTCATGTGAGGTATTTTAGCACCACCACAGAGTAAAGCAGCACTTCTGCACCCCTCTCCACAGGCACAGTCCTCTTGGAGCCGAGGCTGGGTGATGATGATGATGATGAAGCAGCAAGGTGTGAGTGTTCTCTCTCCTCACGCCCCTCCAGCCCACAGTGACCACCCCGTGCTGAGTGGGGTGGAAATGTGCAGCCAGAGCAGCGAGGGCTCAGCTCAGTTCAGCCAGCTCACACCTCAGGGGAGGTTTGTCGACTTTTGAACAAACACATTCACACAGAATCTTCCACAAAGAAGCTCAGTTCACGTGGCCAGGCCAGATTGCCAACCTCACATTAACTTCAGGATATTTCCTCCATTGTCTGTTGATTTATAGGTTGTCCATCAAAGTAAATGCACGTTTTACCCTCATCAGGGGCAATTTGGGTTTGCATTATCAGCAGAGCTGCATGGGACAGGCATCTCTCCTGTCACACTGCACATCTCAAAGGCTGCTGTATTTTCCATACCTTTTCCCAAGGAAAGTTATTCTCTTGTGTTGCACGTGGGTATTTAACTGTAGACATGAAATACAGGATGTTGGTGTCACATCCCATCTGGCCTTTTCGGAAACACCCTTTTACATTCTTCAAAGAACATAACAGGAGCTTAATAGTGAAACCCAAGGTCACAACTTCTTCTGGTGATGTGCCACAGGCAACCACGGGCCTCACCAAAGGGATGTCCTTAGTACCACTGCAGCATTTCACTGTATCTCCTCCAAAAGAAAGAGCAAATCCAGAGTACACAAACGCTTTCTACCATATTCAAGAGGATCTTTCTTCTCTTCCATTCCATCTGTGTTGCATAACCAGTGTAGCTTTGCCTTCAGGGTTTGTTTTGGGGGGATATTTTGTTTAGGAACAGTCAGTCATTCTCCCCTCTGCAAACTCTGCTACACAATGAGAATTGCTGCTTGCTTCCAACACCCCTGTCAGCACAGAAGCTACTGTGCTCTCACTGCCAGCTGCCATGGGAGCAGTTAATAAAGGTGCTTTTCCTTCAAAGAAACAAGCAGTGTCTGCTCTGACACTACAACANTTACACATTGTCCTGGGGAGAAAAAAAGGAGAGGAGGGAAAATTCAGATTGCAATGGAAACAAACTCCTCTAACAAAAGAAATAATACTGGAGATTGTCACTAGTGCAGCTAGGATTTGGCACATGAAATACTTTGAGTACACACTTGCAGGACAGTCCTGCTTCTGCCACATGAGTAAATATCCATTCATGTTTAAAAACAGGATTTAAGGGAAGACGTCTGGATTTCCAGACAGGCTGAGTGTTCCACCCTGACACTGCACAGTGGGGTTCCTCATGTGAGGTATTTTAGCACCACCACAGAGTAAAGCAGCACTTCTGCACCCCTCTCCACAGGCACAGTCCTCTTGGAGCCGAGGCTGGGTGATGATGATGATGATGAAGCAGCAAGGTGTGAGTGTTCTCTCTCCTCACGCCCCTCCAGCCCACAGTGACCACCCCGTGCTGAGTGGGGTGGAAATGTGCAGCCAGAGCAGCGAGGGCTCAGCTCAGTTCAGCCAGCTCACACCTCAGGGGAGGTTTGTCGACTTTTGAACAAACACATTCACACAGAATCTTCCACAAAGAAGCTCAGTTCACGTGGCCAGGCCAGATTGCCAACCTCACATTAACTTCAGGATATTTCCTCCATTGTCTGTTGATTTATAGGTTGTCCATCAAAGTAAATGCACGTTTTACCCTCATCAGGGGCAATTTGGGTTTGCATTATCAGCAGAGCTGCATGGGACAGGCATCTCTCCTGTCACACTGCACATCTCAAAGGCTGCTGTATTTTCCATACCTTTTCCCAAGGAAAGTTATTCTCTTGTGTTGCACGTGGGTATTTAACTGTAGACATGAAATACAGGATGTTGGTGTCACATCCCATCTGGCCTTTTCGGAAACACCCTTTTACATTCTTCAAAGAACATAACAGGAGCTTAATAGTGAAACCCAAGGTCACAACTTCTTCTGGTGATGTGCCACAGGCAACCACGGGCCTCACCAAAGGGATGTCCTTAGTACCACTGCAGCATTTCACTGTATCTCCTCCAAAAGAAAGAGCAAATCCAGAGTACACAAACGCTTTCTACCATATTCAAGAGGATCTTTCTTCTCTTCCATTCCATCTGTGTTGCATAACCAGTGTAGCTTTGCCTTCAGGGTTTGTTTTGGGGGGATATTTTGTTTAGGAACAGTCAGTCATTCTCCCCTCTGCAAACTCTGCTACACAATGAGAATTGCTGCTTGCTTCCAACACCCCTGTCAGCACAGAAGCTACTGTGCTCTCACTGCCAGCTGCCATGGGAGCAGTTAATAAAGGTGCTTTTCCTTCAAAGAAACAAGCAGTGTCTGCTCTGACACTACAACAGGAAAGTCTCTCTTTCCACACCTTCCACAAACTGCAACCAATTGCTTTGTTTGGCTCACGTGGTCCTTAGAACATCCGAGGATAAGACGGGTTTTGCTTAATTATCCACTCAGCATGGGGGTTGATGTGGTACAAGTCCAAGAGGTAAGTGTCTGGGTCCAGGCAATGTTCACCTGTTAAAACAAGACATTCAGAAAAATACCCACATTTTTTAATATCCTTAGTCCTTTAGTTGCTAGATTTGCTTTTTTGTTTGTTTTTCCCCCTAAAAAGCTAGCATTTGTTCACATTCATTTCAATATTACAACCATTCAGAAGCATTTCCACAAATCTCAGGTAATGGCTTTGACAGGAAACAGGGTAGATGTACAGTAGACATTAAGAAGAAATTCTTCACTCTGAAGGTGGTGAGGCACAGGTTGCCCAAAGAAGTTTTTTAACTCCCTCCTAAAAGAAGCTAAGCATAAAGACTGGATATCAGAGTCCTTATTTTCAGCTGCCATTTGTACTTACCAATATTGCCTCCCACTTCATACAGGAGCAAGTTTGTGCACTCCACGGAGTTGTTACTGCAGAAAGAAAAACACACTGAAGTTAAATATCTGCAAACACAGGTTAGGTAGTTTAGTAGCATTTCTTCCAAAAGAATTGTTTATGGTTCAGAGGCCAGCAATGGTCAAAGAGGCCATGGTACAGAGACCTTGCTGATCCTCCTGCACAGTGCAGGGCACCCAAAATTGGAAAAAAAGGAAACAAGGCAAGCTGTTGGTGAGACAGCAGCTGACCCATACCCACCAACTTCCCCTCCACCCTCCTTGTCTGGACACCTGCAGGGACACAGGAGAGGCACTGCCACATTACCTGCTAAATACAGTCTGCAGGAACTGTGACAGAGGGGGCAGGAACTCTTCTGTTCCTTTTTTGGGTTAGTTCAGAAATTCACCACAGGAGCACAGGAGGGAATTGCAGAGTTTATTTTAGGAAATCCCTACATTAACATAAGCACACTGGAATTACTACTCCAGGCAAATGATACAGGTGATGCTTTTCTGCAGGAGAGCTGGAGGAGGGTTGTCTGTCAATGTTCCTGCCCTTTCCCTTCCCTTCAGCAAGGATTCTGGAGCTCACCTGGTGCCCAGCAGCCCAGAGGGGACCACTGACCTCCTGAGAGCCTGAGCACTGAGTGGAATTTCTCAGGGAGCTCGTATTTACCTTCCCCATCCAACACCATTTCCTAAGCTTAGAACAGAGGAGCAGAGAACAGTCTCTCCTCACAACTCACTGTGCTGCCACCTCACCTCTACCTCAAGACAGAAAACAGCAGCTAGACCACTCAGATTGTTTTATTTTTTTTCTTTTTTTTTAAGCAGAGAAAAATCCATTTACCACTTGAGGAGGTTGACAGTGTTAACAATATTCCAGCCATTCTGGCACAGGTTCTTCTGAAACTGCCTCAAGACATCAGCAACCCTGGTTGCATTGTTCAAGTGCACCTCCAGAGAGTCCTTCAGCAGGAGTGATGCATGAACTTTCACAATCTTGGAAGGCTGAGCAAGGCATGCAAAAAGAAAAAAGTGCTTAATTCACAATCTTGGAAGGCTGAGCAAGGCATGCAAAAAGAAAAAAGTGCTTAAAGAAAGACTCTGTTTTCAGTCAAAATATCAATTTTCAAAACAGATTGGGGAGTATGAAGAATTAAACCTATCCAGACAGCTGTTCAGGGAATTTAGCCTTGTTTCTTACACACGAAGTACAGGTTGAAAGCTTTAGGAAGCATCAAGGTGAGTATTATGAATAATCCTCAGTGTTCCGGTGTTGTGGCCACGAGAGGAGTCCTGTGCTCTCCATCAGCGTGTGCTGGTGCTCTCTGCTGTTCAAACCCAGCACTGACACCAGCTCGGATGAAAATAACATTTGTCAGAAGAAATTTTGACGAACTGTTTTGCACAGGTGTGAATGACTCCTCTGAAATTCATTTAAATTACTCGGAAAGGAATTGAGAGATCTGGGTTGCAGGCTACTGAATTCCAGAACGGTCCTTTCCAAAGGAAGGAAGCACCAAGTGATGTGCCATCTTAACAGACATTATGGAGCAAAAAGAAAATTAGGCAACAGCCTAAATTTATGCTTTAAGTTCATGAAAATAAGCCTGCCTTTATCACAGCAGACATACCTCTGCCAACACATGGGACACTCAGAGCTGTATGAAGTTTGCTCTCCATGTGGGGAAAAACAAACATTTCTGCTCCTGATCTCTTCCCTCCTCACCTGCTTTTAACCAAGTGTTTTGTAGCCTGAAATGTATTTAAAACATTTCAAAGTGCTCTTGCTGTTGGGATCATTTTTTGCCCCAACCTGGCCTAAAGGGTCTGGGAAACTGTTCCTCATTATTCTGCACTTTTTGTCCCTCTTGCTCTTTTCAGGAGTATCACCCCTTACATCTTTCTGAGTTCTCAGGAAAACATGTGACACTGCCACAAAAGAGTTTGGTTTTTTTTCCAAGCCCTAACTCACCTCTCCCTGGTTCTTTTCCACCTTGTCTTTATCAGCGTGAATCTTCCGCAACAAATTTTTAATTCTCTTGTCGCAGAACTGGTACCTTTTGCTGTTGCTCTCATTCAGCTTTCTCACTTGAGCTACCAGAAAAGAGGACACCTGGGCAGGGGAGAAGGGTGAAAATAGGAATTAAATCAAGCAGAGATGAGGATGTCATTTAGGATCATTACTTTAGCTCCTTAAATAGACAAGAATACCTGCGTATCTTGAGGACAGGTAGTCTTGGAATTCAGCCAGAGGTTTTGCTCACAGATGTTTAATTCCTCTGAAATTTCCAAGTCTATCTCTTCCCCCATCCCGATTCTAACAAGACCAAGGCAGTGCTACACCACAGCACATAATTCCTGTGGAACTTACTGTCCAGAGCAGATCCTGGTAATGGATCATCATCCGCACCACGTCAGCCGCCCCCTCCGCCAGCTGCTTCTCCTTCCCCTCCGGGATCTTGTTTGGCAGCCCCTTGTGCATGAAGAGGTTTGGGGCCATGACTGTGGAAACGTTCCAGAGGTTCATTTTGTTGTTGTTCTCCCTGGCAACCACCTTGCTGAGAAACTCAAGAAGGGCCTGAAGAGAGGGAAAGAGACTTAAGCCATCCATTACTAGTAATGCTCAAAAAATTACCTTGGCAATGATGGAGAGGTCATTAATTAGCACTTTTCCGTGATATGTATCAGCAAATCCTGTTTCTCCAGTCAGGAAGTACAGTGACCAATTTCTAATACTAGGATAGCAACAAATAACCACACCAAGAGAGGTTTATCCAGCATTTATGAATCAGGAAAGACAGTCTGTGTGGGAAACAGATGAGCTCTAACTTCTTAGCAGGTGGTAATTTACAAAGTCTAGCTGTAAAAGTCACTGAATCCAAAGATGAATCCCCTCTTTTCCTTCAGTATCCCCTCAAAGCTGCTCCCAGATGTGGAAAAATAAACCCTTTTACATTATCCCTTTCACCTCACACCTCCATCCTTGACTGGATTATAAATTCCAGTGCTCTAAATGGAGCATGCAGGGTGCTAAGTCAGCCTTACCTTTAACACCTGGGAGCTGAACTACTCAGGAGAAAAAAAACGGCAGCAACAACCCCCACAGCTCTTATAAAGCACAGAAAGGTAGAGGTGGTGTCTGTTTAAAAGCCATGTAGCTGTGGCACTTGGGGATATGGCTTAGTGGTGGTCTTAGAAGTGCTGGGGGAATGGTTGGACCCAATGATCCTAAGGGATTTTTTTCAATCTAAATAATTCTGTGATTCTATGTTTTACCAGCTAAATCAAAAGCAAGCATTACCTTCAGGGTGTTTCTGTTGGGCTCTGGCAGAATCAGGATCAGGAGGTTTAGAGCTTGCAATCTTTGCTTCAGGTCTGGAATATCTAGGAGGAGAATAACAGGACAGAGGATTCAGGCTTCTGACACTGTTCTTTTTGAGCACAGGAATCCTCCGAGGACAAGGACTAATTCAATTACTTATTGAGTTGTTTGCAATTTGGAATTTGAGACTTTGTTTCACAGAAGTAAATCAAACTCGTACTGTCCTTATGAAGGGAACTACTCCTGTTTTAGAAGCCTGGCTCATTTCCTTTAGAGTACACAGTCTGCCAGCAACTCTCATGTCCTTGAAGGGCAGCAAAAGAACTCATATTTCCCCGTTTTTTGAACAAAAAAGTTGTGCACTCAAACAGTCAGCTTAACACATTCAAACTACCTACTGAGGCACCAAGCTCAAAGAAAGGTGCTTGCAGAACATCAAATTACCTGCAGACAAGCCAAGACTGTGTGCCCTGGCCAGTTTCCACAGCTCAGGCTGGGAGTCATTACTGATCAATTTGCCCTAATTGGTGGCAGCAGCCTTGCAGCCTCAAGTGACACACAATTGAAGACCCCAGGACAGTGCTGCTACAGAAAGGTGCATTCAACCAAGCACCAGTGACTACAACTCCCAGCTGTGCTCTCTGCCCCATTGGATCCACAGGCTCCCAACACACCCGACAGGAGAGCCCAGGAGCAGTGGAGCTCTGCACAAACCAAGCTGGTGCCAGCCAGGCAGAGCAGGGACTCACTCTGGACAGCAGCAAAGGCAGGCAGGTACTCTGCTGTCAGCAGTGGGGCCGGCAGCTCTCGGATGAATCTCTTCAGCAGCCCGGACACGTCGTTCTGGTGAACCTCATCCCAGCGGAACAGGCCACTGTAGAAGTCCCTTTCCAGCTTCTGTTCCAGGCTCTATGAAAAAGATGGAATTTGTCACATGCTTTAATAAGCAAATGCAAGAGAAATTTTATAGCTGAGCACTGGGAGGGCAGCACATCAAGTCAAAAGAGTGCAGAGACCCTCAGCACACACTCCTGGATTTCCCAGCAATGGATGTTTCTGGTTGCACTGGGAAGAGGATGAGACAATTTAGCTCATTTAAACACTTGCTTCAGCAAATGGTCCCTGATCACCCCTGACACTTCCAAACTCTGCTAAAGATCTCATACCTTGATTCTGGTCTGGGACCCAGAAACTCTCAGGATTCCCTCTGTTTCAAGTCCTCTCTTCTCCAGGCAGGACAGCAGCTATTAAAGGGGGAGACAGAAAGCTCTTAGGCACAGAGAATGAGGAGTCAGCCCATCCTTATCACAGGCTCCTGACTCTGAGGACCAGAGGAGTGAATGAAACCAAGAGAGAACTCACTGCCTGGAGCAGCAGAGGGACCTTGGTGTTGGGCAGCAGCTTTTGGTCATTTTCCAGCAGGGTGTTGAGTGGAACTCCAAAGAGTCTTTTCTCTACAATAGAAACAACAGTTTGTAAGCCCATTTCAGCTCTAATACAGGTGTAAGGGACAAATCCCCCACTGCAGACTAAGATGGCACTTTTGTAATCACAGATACTGGGGAAGGAGAGGAATAGTTAAACAGGACAAGCGTAGCTGGACATAAATGTGATACTAGGTCCTGATGTCATGATCCACTGACTTCCAGGAAGAATCTTGACAAGGAAAACACAACTGTCACAAGGTTTCTTATCAAAGACCCTCTGTTCTAACATTTCAAACACAACTGATGAGTGTATGATGAGAAGATGAGTGAAAAAAAAAAAGGCACAAAAATAAAAGTACAACTAACCTGTTGTTTTCAGTTTTGCTGCTTTGTTTCTCTTCAGCTCAAAGCCCAGGATATCACAGAGAGCCGTAAGTTCAATGAGGGCCAGTGTGGGGATCTTCTTCATGTCCTGAGCCGAGAGATCTCCAATCCTGGTCACTCCTAGTCTGCCTTTAGGGATCTTAAATCTCTAAGGGAAACACACACAAAAGGTTCAGTTCAAGTTATCACTATTAATCCCACTAGTGAACAACTTTTGCTGTATTTTTATTATTCTTTATCATAACCAGGCATCTGTTCTTCCTGCTGTGTTCAAGACCAGACATATGCCCAAAACTACTCCTACTCATCCACCAGTTTAATAAATATTTTCCCTTTTCAATAATCATACTGAAGATCTCAATTTATCTAAGTTAAAGCCAGTCTGATACCCATCCTAGTCTAACTGAACGTTGGAAGGAAGCCAGTATGATTGTGGAGAAGAAAACTGTCAGAATTGAGAGTAAGAAAGACGAGTTATTAATAATTTTTCAGTGGAAACAACCCAAATCTGTATTACAATAGCTAGTTTCACTATAAACCTTACTTCTTTTGACCCTCCACTACATAATGTCTATCCTTGCCCAACACTGCAAGGATAACAGCACTACCTGCCCAAAAATACCAGCCTAACACAAACCCATCACAACACTGACCATAGAGGATGTTTCCAAGAGCTGACCATACAATCAAAATGTCCTGTGCTCTCTTGACAAGAAGTGACTAATAAGTTCTAACAAGAGAAATTCCTTCAGTGCTTACAATTAGGGCATTTCCATCCTTTAACTTCCTGGATTCAGACAGGAATGATCCCTTGAGCAGGACAGCTGCTTGCTCCGAGTAGGCAACATCCATGTTGAACACCTCCTCCTTCCCAGGGTTTCGGACTGTGCAGGAGTAATCCTGGGTTTCTGCTGCAGAGGAGAAATTGTCTTGAATTTCTGCAAGTCAGGAGGGTGAAGCTTAGAAAGCAAATGTGCTAAAAATGCAGTTTGAGACAGGTTTGGTACCATTGCTTGTAAAAAACCCTGCAGTAACACATGAAAACAGTGTCCCCACAGCACAGAGGGATCAACAGGGTAAGAGTCTTCCCTGGAAGGGTGGTCAGGCATTGGAACATTGAAACAGGCTGCCAAGGGAAGTGGTGGAGTCACCATCCCTGGAAGTGCTCAAAAATCATGCAGATGTGGCACCTGGGGACACGGTTTAGTGGTAAACACACTGGTGCTGCGTTAGTGGTTGGACTTGATGATTTCAGAGATCTTTTCCAATTTTAAGGATTCTATGATTGGTGTGAAGTCATAACATTATTGCTAAAATCACCAGGTCACTTGTAAGACACGACCACAGCCTTAAATTAAAGGACACACCTATGGCTAACATCTCTTTACACAACTGCACGTGGCATTTATAAGAGTTCACTGGATGATCTTTACCAGACTGATTTTATTTTCATCTTTCAGCTGCTTTATCAAAAAGCATTTACAATGATCAGCTTGAGTGACAATTCTAACAACACTGGAGCCTGGAAAAGTTTATTAATCTACAGGTGTGAATAACCATGTTAAAAACCCCAAACCCCAACACAAACAAGGTCAATGTTTCAGAACCTGCATATACTTATATATGTGAGTGTGTGGCTTTCCTTTCAGCTCCAGCCCTAGTTCAGGCCCTGCTCCCCCATTCAGCCCTACTCTGCATTTAAAAACTTCCTCCTTACTTCTCTGGGTGTTTGAAGTCCGTAGATTGTGCCACAATGGATCTGGGCTGGACTCCTCTTTCTCTGCTGCAGTGTCCTGAAAAATAATAAAAAAGTTGTTTTAGCCCCAACCAAAAGAGCAGAACTGCAGGAAAACAGCTGAAAACCCGGTGGTTATGAGCTCTCTACCAAGAAAAAAAACCCATCTAAATAAACCAACCAACCCTCCCCAAAAAGGCAGTGTTAGTCTTTCTCCAGGATTTCCAGCTCCACAAGGTCAGCTTATCAGAACTGAATTTGGGGAGTTCTCTTGTTCTGGATTAATGGTGATTTAACATGTCACTGGAACAAAGAAAACACAAGAGGGCTCCAAACGATGCCAGTGCTCCACAAGGCTGCCGTGCTGCCGGCACCATACAGAAGCATTCCAGCACAACTGTTATTCCAGTCTGGGAAGGCTCTGGATCTGCAGGTTCTGCAATAACTTCTCAGCACTGCAGCCAGGATTTCTGCAATCTCAGCTTGCTTTCAGCTCAAGAGATAAAGACATAACAGGAGCCCCAGACCCAGAAAGCCACGCCAGCTCCCACGAGGCAAGCAGCTCTTTTAGGAGCTCCCACTAAAGCAACAAACCTCCGAGCTGACCACTCCAAAGATGTCGCGGACATCGCGCACGGGGTGCTTGTTCTTCCTGCGGCGGGAGCGGGAGTAGGTGTCCAGCCGGCGCTGCACGGCCGCCGCCTGCGTCTTGGTCAGCGTGGACAGCAGCACCAGGTTATCCTTGTCCGAGGCCGGGTCCCCGAGGAGCTCGGACAGCCCCGCGTCCTGCAGCCACTCGGCTTCGGCTTCTCCCTCTGCCGAGCGGGGCGGGAGAAGGCAGAGTGAGCAGAGAGCAGCGAGCTGGCAGCTCGCAGCGCTTCGGGGGCAGAACACGGGACCCTGAGACCTTCCCTTATGGGCTGGCGGTGGGACACCACTGCGAGGGAGCCACGGCTTTGTTCTGAAGCCATGGCTGCTCTCAAAATCCCAGCCCTATTCCCAGGGGCCCAGCTGGGTGGGGGGATGACACCAGAGGGGACACAGCTCTCTGGGCAGGTGTAGCTGCCCACACAGTTCTGATTGCTCACCCCAGGTGAGGAAAAAGAAGAAAAAACTGTGGAGGCACAGAAGCACAGGCTCCCGCAGAAGCTGGGTAGAAGAGGTCACAAGTGTGACTCTGGGTGGTATTTAGACAAGGATTGTGACAGGATAAATGAGGGAAGTCAGGTGGGCTTGATAAATCTGCCTTTCCACGGACTGCCTGGGCAAAGGGGAGCTCTGGCAACAGCACACAGCCACCCCAGAAGGAATGGCAGGGCTTGCCTGGATCCCATCTGATCTTTCAACAGCTTTGAGAATGGACAAGAGGTCTGTGAGAAGCCACAACACACAACACTGCATCTTTGGCTTTTGTACTTTTCCAAATTACTTGGTTGCTTCTTTTATTTTTATTTATCTATATGCATGCCTAGGTATCAACGATTTTTAAAAAAAAAAAAATCCAGATCCTGATCTGGTAGGTTCAAATGTATTTTGCTTAATGTACTTTCTGAACTATTTGTTTGCATCATCCCTGCTCTTTAATTTTTTAAGTGGATTGGTATCCATACACTCAACTGAAGCAAAAATGTTACTTTTACTCAGTGCATTCCTTTTATGTCTGGGCCTATTCTAAATATCACTAAAATTAAAGACCATTCCAGTTCCAGAAGGAAGTGTGAGAAGGCTGGAGACAGCACAGCAGCATTATTCAAACAAGCTCCATTCCACTTCATTCTTCAGTATATATAAAGTTGCACTTCAAACACAGAAGACAATTTCTTTTTCTTATGGGATACATTCACAAGGAAGTGCAAGTGAGAAAGTGCCCTGAGCAAGGCAGCTACTTGAAATTCAAAGATGAAAGAAACAATTTAGCAGGTGACTTCAACTTTAGCACAGCAAACACCACCAAGCCTTTATCTTTCCAATTCCATCTACCACATTCATTTCCTGCAGGGAGCTCCAGTGCAGCCCTACCAAAGGTTATACTGGGAAAAAGAAAAATCACAACTGAACTGATTGGCGCAGAGCAGCTCATTCCCACTCTTCCTGTCCTATGCAAACTTCCACCTCCTCAGTAATCACAGCTGCTCAGGCCAAGCTTTATTATTGCTGCATCAATAAAAAGCAGCCATACAGCTCTCCTTGAGAGATGAAATAATTTAATTTTTTTGGAGGCACCTCGTGTTCATGCAGCTTGCAAACTCATGTTGTGACACAATTAAAACTCAGCCTTCAGAGCATGGTGTTTGTGATTTTAGGTGTCATAATGAAACAGAACTTTTTTCATCATCACACCACAATAAAACGAGCTGAACTTGAAGGCAAGTTCCCTGAATCAATCTTCTAACAAACTGTCTGGTTTTCCTACACAGTCTTAAGTTTTGGTCTTTTCCCATGTCTGGTTTTCAGAAGTTCACAGGTAACAGCATCCCCTGGGCACAGCCAGTCGTGGTGCCACTCACAGCTCCTCACCAAACACCACCTTGCCCTACATCCGTGGTTTCACAGCAGAACACCACACAAAGAGCCTCTGGTTTATTTTGCCTTTGGGAACTAGAGGAAGTGAAGTGTATTGCTTGCAAATTTTGAAAATAGCCAATTCCAGTCATAACAGGAAACTGATCTTATACACAATACCAAACAGCAGCCCCTCCATCGGACATCCGTGTGAGCCTGCTGCCCCATCTGATGCCAAAGCACCAGATTGTAGTTCCCCTATTTACTATTTTGGCCCAGTTATGTTTGCCAGTAACACAAAAGGAAACCAGCAAAATGGGTTATTTATGGGCAAAAGGGAAAAATGGGGGAGAAACAGGTCAGAACAGAGAGATGCACAGAAGCTGAGCTGCAGGTTTCAGCCTGGAGAGCTGCCGTGATCTGCCTTGTGAGATCCAGGCAAGCAGCATTCCAGGGGGGCACAGTTAGGAATGATTTTGCAAAACTAAAGAACACCAGTTCCACAAACTTACTTGAAACATAACCTAGCCAAAAATATCGTTCACAATAAAGTATTCATTTTCCAAATATTTAAAGGACAGCTACAGCATCTTACAATTTCAGACTAAACATTAAGCACGACTTCCTATCTAGTTTTTGAAGGTGAAGAATCATGCTTTGCAGACAGTTCTCAGCCATGGTTACATGCTGTAAGGTCACAAACAGGTATTTTAGTGGCAGAGTGCCTGTGTCCTCAGCTGGCAGTGCTGTGGGGCCCTGGAGAGAGCTGGGCAAACAGCGACAGCAAGGACAGCACAACGCTGCATTTCAGGAAAAAGCCATTTCCTGCTCCCACCAGCTGTTAGCAAGGCCACCAGCACCCTCAGCACCTTTCAGCTGCCCCAGACCTGCAGCTACACGCTGGCCTCCCACTACCACCAGGCCACCAGCAGCTTCCCAGGACACCACCCCTCACCCGGGGCTGGCACAGGAGCCCGGCGTTCCCAGCTGGGTCAGCGTTCTTGCAGTGCCTTATCTGCACACAGCCTCCCCTCTGTCCCTGAGCTGTGGTTATCACCAGCCATCTCCAGGCTGGGCCACGCTGTCTCCAGACAGAGCTGCCCAAGTGCAGCTTCCCGGGATTTATGCAAAGAGTGAGGGTGCCTCTGGCTCTGAGGAGCCCCACAGCCTCCATGCTCTAAGCAGGAGCTTCAGAGAGGTGAAAGCCAAGCCCTGCACCCTGCACACCAGCCAAAGCTTCCCCTTGCCACCAACACTCCCAGCACAACGTTTATTTGCCTAAGCTGCTTTAGAGAAGGCATCAGGAGCCCAAGCCTGCCCCACCTCCTTCCTCAGCCTGCTGGGAAGGCTTCACTACTCAGAGCATCGTTTCAAGTCTGTCTGGTTTCAATGGCCAATTAAGCACTCAGCTCCTGCCTGCTAGATTAATCCACAGCATTAAAAGACACTTTTCCTGGTGTCCCTGCTTACACACAGTAATCAAATTGCCTCCAGCATATCAGTCTTTAGGATATCCCAGACAGCCTTTCATCTCATGGCATGGTCTCTTTTCCAGTCTCCTTCCTGGTGCACTCATTTTCTGAGTCACTTTGCATCTCTTCCAGTTGTAAAAATCAAACTTATGTCCTTTATAAAAGCAGACCTTCACATTTACCATGTCCTGTCAATGATGGCAGACAGGAATGATGATCTTCCCACCCTACTCTCCAGGGCCTCTCTATGCCCCCAGGAGAGCTACTGGCCCTTCCCAAGCACAGCAGCACACTGGGACTGTCACACAAACATTTCCCCAGGACACAGATTGTTCTCAATATCAGGCAGCACAGCAGCTGTGCAAGCTGCAAACCTGTGTTCAAGGGGATGTACAGCCAGCTGCCTCAATTTTTTCAAAATGGACCCAGGAAAGGTGTGATCCCCATCTGTGGGATCACTGGCTGTTTATTGCCACTTATCACCCCTCCAGCACCCCAGGATATTGTACTTTCCATGTCTAAAGGGACTGCTCATCAGGAACTGTAGTGACAGGAGTGGGAGTGGGCTCACATTGAAAGAAGGGAAAGTTGTGTCAGGTATTACAAAGAAATCTTTCACTGTGAGGGTGGTGAGACCCTGGCACAGGGTGCCCAGAGAAGCTGTGGCTGCCCCATCCCTGAAAGTGTCCAAGGCCAGGTTGGATGGGGCTCAGAGTAACCTGGGACAGTGGAAGGTGTCCCTGCCCATGGCAGGAGATGGGAATTAAATGATCTTTAAAGTCCCTTCCACCCCAAGACATTCCATAATTTTATGATTCCATAGAAGGAAAACTTATTCAAAAAATTTTGGAATAGCTGGCCCAGGTTCCGATCATTCCAAAGCACTGGATAACATCAGCACTACAGAAAGTGCGTCAGAAACACCCCGCACATTTCTTCCAAAAAAAAAAAAAAAGGATGTGCAGGAAAAACCTTGTGTGGATGGGTTCAAGGCTTTCTGGATGTTTATTGTGGTTTCTTGAACAGTGAATTAGAGAGGGAACAGTCTGCCTTCCACAGAAGCAGCTCCCATAAAAGCCACTATGATGAATCTCAGAACCATGCACACAAACAAGGCTTCCAAAGCAGCCCCAGCTCTCACAGGGTGTTTACCATGCACCACCTGGACTGAGAGCCCCCACCCTTGGTGAGGCTGCTTGAAAAACCTGAAGCCATGAACATGCTCCTGGGACTGACCTTTGGAGTCAGCTTTGCTTCAGAAGCCGAAACCAGGCCAGGCCAACCCTCCCCTTCTGCAGGGCATTATCCACCACCCAATTAAAATAGTATCTCTATCTCTGATTGACTGATAATATCCTAACCATACTCCAACATGCTTCTGAATCGTTCAGGTGCATAAGCAAATCTTCTGTTTCAGATGTTCACATTCCTCTCCTCACTCCCAACATTTTTGGCAACCTACCCTCCTGTGTTTTGACATCTGCAAGGCTGCATTCCTCCTGCTCGGCCTCAGCGCTCTGTTTAATGTTCTCTACTTCCAGCCAAAAACTGTCCATTGACAAGTTGTCCAAAGCCTCTACCCTGGAATTCGTGCTCTCTGACACCGGGGATGCCACAGGACTCTTCGGAGGAAGCTGGTTCATTTTCCAAGGGCAATTTCTGGTGCTGAGAGAGGAAGAGATAAGGAGAGGGAGATTAAGCTACACGTATTGCATACGGCATTCACGTCCAGCCTTCACTGATTAATGACTGCAGCACAGCCAAACAGAGGTAAGTGCTGAACTTCCTTTGCTCAGTGTTTAGCAATACAAAGTTGGGACTAAATCCCCTGGAGAACGGGGAAAACTGCTGTCCAAACATGTGAGAGGACATGGGATCAACAGTGTCTTTTCAGTGCTGTCCCTCCGGTGACCTCCAACGCACCACCTACCGCCCCACACTCATCCCGAGCCTTCCCTGCAAGTTTGGACAGACACCCTCTGCATTCACAGCCACCCAGGATGTTCCAAGCTTGGTACACATGTGCTCTGAGGACCTGGCACAGACAGGAGCCTGGCAGCTCCCACCACAGCAGCCCAAACCCAGCAGGTTTGTGCTCCCTATGCAAAAACCGGCACAGCTCCGTCTCCTGTGCTTCAGCTCACGCAACAAACAGCTCACAGGGCTGAGGCCCCCTTTTCCTGCCCAGACCAGATTTTTCAGCTGTGAAACAACATGAAGCATCCTGGGAAACGCAAGCATATGGAATTTTCTTACCACCCTGCTGATTCACTCATGCGCAGCCGAAGTCCCAGACTGGCCTCGTTCAGCTTTCAGCCCCTGTGCTGTGAGGTTCTCATCACTTCATAAAACAGTGCCTCTCCTAAAATGAGCTATAATTGTCTTCAAAGAGTTCCAAGCCATTTAAGCCCTGCTATATATTTTTTTCAAAGACTTGCAAAAAAATGGGATAAGTGGAACATACTTATGAGAATACCTCAATGGTTCCGCTTACAAATACAAAAATTAAAGAGATGGAACACTAGTCTGTGGGTGGTTCGAGAAACACCCATGAACAGCCACCAGCATCAAACAGGCCAAAATTCCTTTCTAGTTTCATTAAAAAAAAAAAAAATCAAGTCTAAGTCTTACACCTTGAAAACCATGACAACAAAACACCCACAAAATGCTATTTAGCCTCCTAGCTCTAGGAGCCAAAAGCTATAGATGGCAAAATATCTGGAAACTTTTAGCCCCTTTCATTCCAGAAAGTCATTATTAGCAGTTCTGGCACTAACATGCCTCAGTTATGAGCAGCATTTCAAATTTTTAAAAGTTAAATTTGAAGATCTAACAACATAGAGACAAATGCTGCAGGCTATTCTGCACTTATATTTACACACGTGCATGCACATCACGCTCACACCTGACTCTAACACACACAGGCAGCCCCTCTCTTCTGGAGGTCAGAAGCACAGCAATAACCATCACTCCAGGAACATCTGGAGACCACCACAGTGTTTAGAACAAGAATTAAAGAGGTTTGTTTATTTGTTTTGCAGAATACAAAAGACTGAATTGAGCTATTCTGCCACCCGGCAGGCAAGGACAGAGGTGATCTGCTTAGTTTCAGTCCAGGAGATGTTACCCCAAGTGGAGTATTATTTATGTAAGGCACTAGGGCACATTCCTGGAGCACACCTGAGAAGGGTCACAATGTCCCTACAGCCCAGGGTTCAGGCTATGCCCTTGCCAGCAGCTGTTTCTGATCTGCTTTCAGTCCTTATCAAGACTCTTGCACAGGGTTCTGGTGCAAGGACAGAGTTTTGCCAGACAACAGGGAACTTCTGCACCTCATCCCGCTCTGACTGGCGCTTCCACATCACCCACAGTTACTTTGCTTCCTTCCACAGCAGGAAATACAGATGTTCTCAGACTGCTCGCACCAAAAGCCCACCAGTCACGCTATAAACCTACTCCAGGAAAGCCATAGCTGAACTACTCGTGTGTCAAACAAAAGCCATCTTAATTTTTTTACTCAACTAACCCATCTACTGATGCACTAAGCTTGTTTTCACCGAGTTGCAGGATGCTAATATCACACAGCAGCTCTACAGAGGGGCAGCAGGACCCAGAGCCCACCTCTACAAGTGCTAAACTAGAGCTGTTGCTCCTGTCTCACAGGACATCACAAAACTCAGGCCTTCACATTTAGAAAAGGTTTTATTTTCTGGTCTAAGTTCCTTTTTTTCCTTGAACTCAGAGCACGGTGCTCTGCAGATGCAGCTGCCCAGGTGGAAAGCTAATTTTAGATTCAGTGCACCTAAAAGATTGTTCTTCCTCATTGCATTCCTGAGTCAACTGGAGGGCAACCTGTGACGTGCAAGCACAGCAACAGTTGAGATTGAAAGCAGAGATTGTTGGCTTAAAATGTTAATGGCTCAGTGCAACTGGGCAAAGAGTAGGTGGAATAATCAAGTTCACTCCACTGCACTGTCAACATAACAAAAAGCATCAGATTATGAAGCTTTAAAAATTAACCCAACAAAAAGGAGACTGGCAGGAAGATCTTGTTAGGGACAACCATAAAGGAAAGGCTCTGTGCGAAGACTGAGCATCTTAATCCAGCCTTCTCCTCTTGTTTAAGAGCACAGCAGTTTTAACAACGCTCAAGATTCACCTGGCACCCTCAGTCTAAGCCTGACTTCACAGAATTAATAACACAGCTATGAGAAATTAGGCTGGCACAGACCTTATAGAGCTCATTTTCTTATTGTTTCTTCTCCATGTCCCCTCCGTGGACCCCTGGAAGCCCTGCACACCTCGCTCAGTGCTGGGGGCTCACTGATCCTGGGCTGGAAAACGCAGTCTCAGAGTAGTTTCTGATCTGATCCTAGATACTGTCAACACACTGCAAATGCGTTGCAAACGCTCATGTAATTCTTCACCCTCTTGAATACCAAAATACAATAAACACTGTTGCTATGTTCACTCCAGGCTTGAATCACTCCCGTGAGAGAGCTTCTCAAAGGACCTGGAGCTGCCTGGGCTACTTTTCTGCTTGCTCAACATCCCTCCCTCATTGAAATACCTCTCTAGCAGATGAATAAATAAAAAAGTTCCTTCTCAAGCATTCCAAACAGACCAGGAGGCAACAAGTGCAAGCCAAGAAAATGGAATTCCTTTAAGACTGCTTCCAGAAGAGCTAAGATGAGGAAAAGGCAACGAGAAGAGAAGAATTCAGGCAGACAAGGCAGTCCTGCCACACAAGCAGCACCCAGTCTTTAAAGACATCGCCAAAGATCTGGAGCAAGCACAAAGGCACACATGGAACAAAGAAACAGACGGAAAGTCTGAATCAACCTCGAGAGCAAGTCTGGAGCAGCACATCAAGCCACAGCATCATTCATAACAACCCAGACCATGAGCATGAAATGCAAGTATCTTGAAAGAAAAAAAAAAAAGGGAGATTAGTTTATCAATTGGTTGCAGTATTTTGACAGATAAAGACCCTTAGAGAACAAAACTACATTAATGTCGCACCACACACCTTATCTGCTTTCAATTTACTTCAAGGTCAAAAACAACTGATGAGTATAAAAGCAAAAAAATCGAAAGGAACAACCAAAAAGGCAATGCAGGCTCTCCTCACATTGCTTCCAGGTTCTTACCCCAAGCAAGCAGTTTAAACCTAAATGAAGAACTATGCAGTTAATGCTGAAGAGAAAAAAAGTCACCTAAAGCCAGCACATCATAGTTCATAACATACTATGTTTTCTTGTTTAAAATCATGTAGCGGGATAGAGGCATCCAGGAATATCAGACAGGAATATTTGAAAAACTAAGAAAGTCCTGAAGCAGTAACATAGATATAGCTGTAGATATTTTGCCTATTGGAGGTTTAAACCTCAGTCTATCAAAATTGCCAATGCAAATATAAAACCAGGTTCCTGTATGGAAGAAATCGATCTACTCCTTATCAAAACCTGACATGAAATACACGATTGGCTGTTTCATTCAGACACACAGAACTACACAAAACTCTATTCCCACCACAGAGAGCAAAGTTATGCAGGAGATGCTTCATGAACAAGGATTCCACAACTTTTCTACCAAAGATCTAAACTAGAAGAAAGCCCTACTGCAAATCTTTAATGCCTGGATTAGTTACCCTCAAAATCCCCCAAATTTTGTATACAAACACCACTTCCAATTCCTCCCTTCTCCCCACACCAATACACAGGAAAGAACTACTAAAGCTTACTGTTAGGAGTAAATGGAAAGCACATGGCTGGTTCAGATTCCTCAGACCAGGCCACAAAAGCAAAGAGAGGCTAATTATCAAATTACTGTGGTGGCAATGAACAGTAACTTACCCAATAGACTCTCACCATGCTTTCCTTTCCCTGGCCTAACTCAACCAAAGCAGTTAAAGAGCCAGAATTAAAGCAATTTTACAGCAGTCTGCCATTGCTAACATACATCTGCACATCTCATGGTCAGAGATTTGCTCACATATTTAGTACTTTCACTGAGAGCATCCCCTGTGAGAAGTCACAGTGCCTTTAGGCCAGGCTACTTCATCCAGCACTGCTGCCTACCACCACTTATGTTCCTATTAAGGCATTTTATCAAGGACTTTGCACATGGGGGATGGCACAGTTGAAGGTCTGTGTCTACAGCACCAGCGAGAATAGCTAAGATGTCACTGCCACAATTTGCTAATAAGATTACAGCTTGTTTTCAGTAACACAGCAATCAGCTCATCAAGATCTTCCATTATGCAAGCAGCTCGGGGAGCAGCGTCATTTCAGGTTGTTTTGAAGAAGCCTGTTCTGCAAGTGATAAAGAGGACGTGCCAGATCGTGCTGTGTGTGTGCAGTAATTCCTGCCAGCTCCAGCTTTCCCCCACTCCATCAGAGAGAAGGCACAGCCTCACCTCCTGTCCTGGCATCCTCAGTGGCACCAGAAAAGGCAAACAGCAATCCTTTGGCCAGGGCTATGTGGAGTGAAAGATGTGAATCCTGAGGCTTGTGTGCATCACGCTGCTTCAGCTTAGCACCTCCAATATTTTCTGTGCTGGACACAAAGTCCAGATGGTGCTGAGGCCCTGGCACAGGGTACCCAGAGAAGCTGTGGCTGCCCCACCCCTGGAAGTGTCCAAGCCAGGATGGATGGGGCTTGGAGCAACCTGACCTGATCATGGGCCCCCCTTCTCATGGATCAGGCTGGAACTTTATGATCTTTAAGGTCCCTTCCAACCCAAACCATTCCATGATTCTGTGCTACCTCCACCACAGCATTGGATCTCTTAACTAAAGCACGAGTTGTAACTCCCCTGACAATAAGTGCCTCCATCAAAGTATTTGAGGGCAAAGAAACTCCATCTCATCTTCTTTGTCTCAGGCCTTCATCTGGAATAGATTTGTCTCTACTCTGTCTAGTGAGGGGCTAAATAAGCAAGCTGAGGAGTAGGGAAAGTTGCCTTTAATTACAGATCTGCCTGGAGGCGTCTCAGACCGAAACTCAGAGCAGAACAAACACAGGATTGATAACCCCATGAGGATACAGCCAAATTAAAAATATTCAAAGCCATGTTTAGCTCATACTACTAGCTGGGTGCCTGTCCCATCATGCTAGGGTTTGTTCTGGCCTCAGAAAACACAAGCCATCCTTTCCGTGCATGGTTTTGTGTTTGACTGTAAGGGTCACTGCAGACGAGCCCGCTGTTCACTTTCCCCACATTAGCAGGGTAAGCCAAACAGGAAAGGGCTTCCATCCAAAGGGAAATCCTGCTGGGAGAAAGGGCTACCTGGCCAAAACAAATCTTTAGTAGTATTGGGAACTTTAATGTGATTGTGAATTGATAAATGTGATCTACAGGATGATTAAATGATAATCATTAATTAAAAGGTGGCATTCCTAACCCTACTTTCATCTGCACTGAATCCACATCCATTTAAACACACAAGCAGTTTTGTCCATCGAGTTCCCACAAGGACCTGGTCTGTCATTCCAATTCCACCTATTGGTATGGCACCAGGATCCCAAATGCCTCAGCCCAGCTGGCGTGGGGCTACAAACCCCACAGCCCAGTAGCTCCCACACCTTGTCCTCACCCCCTACCCTCTCCTCCACACAGAAGCTGCCCCAGGCTGAGCCCGTGCACAGGAGTCCCATGAGGAAAGCAGCAGGCAGGGAATCACTGCCCTTTGGTGACTTTGCTGTCACAGCCCCGAGCACACACTGCCAGGGATTTTGCCGAGGCCAGAATGAGTCAATCCCTCCCAGTCACTAAACACATCCTCAAAACACACCACCGTTACAGCAGCTGAGGCACCTTCACTTTACTGCCATCACTGCTGGGACTTCAGGCGAGATGCTCAGCCTGTGCACACCTCAGGCACTCAGTTGAGGGACAAAGGGCTGAGAGACCACTTGACTTCCAGAGGAAAGGCTGCCAGCGTGTTTGAATCCACTATAAAAAGGCTGTGAACTTATTTCTTGTGTGATCATTCATTAACACAAAGGCTTTTTACTAAAGCAGGTTCACACATACTGAACACTTTTCCTGCAGCTTCTTAAATGTTGAACTTGGAGTAAATCAGGATCATAGAACTCATCCTTATTTCTTCTTGTAGCCCATTCTACCAGCTGTACCTGCATTAGAGCACTGAATGAGTAACTGCAAGCTGTTGCTCAGCTGCATGAGAACAGCCCAGAGATGCTGGAGAGGTCACAAGAGTAACTTGCTGACCAGCACAAGGGAAGGAGGGGTGGAGAGGTGTGCTGGAATCCAGCTATGCTTCACTCACGAGAGCTTTAGGGATGCAGGAAGACAGGGAGGAGTCACAAGCTCCTCGTGTGGGTTTCTCAGGGCAGAGTTATTACACATAACACGACATGCTCAGCTCTTATCCTGCCACGAAAAGCTCTTGGCTGGGATTTATAACCAATTCTGTAACTGTCACCAGCCAGCCCAGGGCCACCAGCCCTGTCCATGAGCCACCTCAGGTACCACGAGCTTTACAACAGCGAGAGGAGGAGCAGGAGGGAGGCAGAGCTGGCTCAACACTTAGCTCAGAGTTGTTTTGGAGTCATGACAGCACCACCAGCCCCTTTCAAGCCAGTAGGAGTCTTACTGGGAACTCAACGAGCATGGCAGAGTTGCTGACCAAAAATAAACAATTAATTAGGTCAATTAATTAGAAGACCAGGCTGGCATATCCTTGCCCGATTGTACAGGTAGGTTTTAGGTCAATCTGAGGAAAGAGGCTTAGCTCCACATATACACACAGACACCTCTCACCTCTGGTGAGTCCTGAGTGAGCAGGTGGGAAGTGTCCCTTGGCTGGAGTTCAATGTTTTGGGCAAAGTTGGTGAACAAGTTTGAGGTTTCTGCTGTTAGCACCTCTTCAGAGCTGACCACAGAGGTGTTCTGGCACCAGCACAGACACTGGAACTCAACAAACTCGTTTGGCAAAAGCCTTAAGCTGTTAACAAATATTTTGATTTTTATCAAAGAAATCCTGCCATGCCCCAGGTTTTAATCTCATACTCTCACACGTGAGTAATTTTAAAGTAATTTACCATATCATTCCTGTGTCAGTCCCCTATGATTATTATTAATTTCTTTTTTCGCAACTCAGATTTTGCTGGGGTCTTCTAAAGATTTCCTGTCTCACTTTGAATGCACAATCTCGTCAAATCACACTAGAAAAAATGAGAACTCAGACACATGAAAATGTGAGCTGTGATTAGAAGTAAAACTACTGTCAGTACATTCACAAAAAACCAACAGATTTTGATCACTACAGAAAGGAAACATTCTAAAACTCAATGCAACTTTTAAGCTGATGCAAATACACATTAGATGAATTCTTAACTCATATAATATCCAGTAAGCATGAAGCAGAATGGCGTGTGTCAAGCAAAGCAGTTCAAATTTCAGTTCTATCCTCCACTACTTGTGTGATAAATCAGCAGTTCTTACCTTCATATAGACCCACAAACTCGTGAAGAGCCCTCAAACCCCAAGGCAGGTTACCACTGTATCACAAGGAAACATTTCAGCCCCCAGGTCCCGCTTCCCCAGCTTGCTGCTCTCAGCCCGATGTGAGTACGAGAAAAAAGAACAGGGATTTTCATAGGCTTAGGATGAGGAAAAAGAAAGGGAATTCCCACAGGTTTCCTTTCAGGATCAAGACACTCAAAGCACTAATTTAAGAGCATACAACAGCTTGCTCACCTCTAGAAATGCACCTTGTTTCCACCCGCCCTGCCCCGGGCGCTGCCTTGCCCCCGTGCCCCGCTTTAGGGAGCGGAGCAGCCGGGACCAGCCCGGACCCCACGGGAACGCTCCGTACCTGCTGAGCAGCTGGGCACAGCTGGCTGCCCGGGCAGGGGCCAGCACCACCCGGGGCCTGCCCATCCCACTTCTGGCCGTCCTGGAGCCACACGTGCCGCGCTTGTCCATGTCCAGCCGGGAGGAAGGTGACGGTCAGTCCATCCGTGCCTGTCCGCACGCTGCGGAGTGCCCCGGCTGGGAACCAAGAGCTGCTCCTTGTCACCCACGAGGTGCCCAGCGGAGGAGCATCCTCTGCTCCCTGCTGTGTCCCCCCGCCCCGGCAGCAGGGACCGTAAATCCAGCTGAGCCCTCCAGGCAGCGGTGCCCGAGGCTGAGCCGCCCACGCCCGGACGCAGGACGCAGCCGGCACCCAGCGCTCGGAGAGCAGAAAATAGCACGGAGCTCTTCCCAAGGCTGGGCTGCAGCTCGGGCTTGCTAAACATTAACGTAAGCCTCAGCCCACGTGAAAAAGTAACTCCCAAACGCAGCCCGAGGAAGGAGGAGTCAAGCAGCCTATTAGCTCCTTAATGTTGTACTTCAAGAGAACATCAAGAAAAGCCCAAAATATCTGCCCGGGGACGTGGGGAGGGCAGAACCCCCTCTCCCCCCACGAGTGCCTATTAAAAAAGCAATTCAGCATTTCTTGCCATAGCTGAGCAGTGAGTAAACCACAGCTGGATGTAAGGCACTGGTGTTGAAAGAGCAGTGTAAACTCGTAACACCCACAGAGAAAATTTTGCAAGATCCAGATTATTCTTTAAAAATCTCATCAACAAGCAATGCACAAGTGAGTAAAGGGTTAAAACAATCAGATTCCATGTAGCCATTCCTGATGAGTTTTGTTCTTTGCTCGTTATTCTCTCCACAGTGTTTCAGTAGCTCTCCTTTCTTCTAACATTTATTATTCATAATCCCAAAGTTAAAGGGATGAGTAACTTAAGTTTTCTAGTGAAGGCACGCAAAGCTCACCCAGCACAAGTGTGTTGTGTTTCCACTCTGTGTTTCCCATATTCCCAGTAAGGCTGGATCTACAGCTCAGCCTGCTTTGCCTCCAACAGCTTAAAGGGCAGCAGCAGCTATTTTAGAGACAATCCCTCATCATGAAAGAGACCATCTTGGGTTTGTTCCTACTCACACAGCTATTTTTCCAACCACTACTTGAGCCCAGCTGCTTTCACCCCACCCTGCTGCTGAAGGAACACTGCCCCACTCCCCAGCTTCAGAGGCAGGGCTGGCACAGGGAAGATGTTTGGCCTGGGACACTTACAGCTCCTCACACTCACTATGCAAAAGTATTCGTGGGAATTTCCTCTTTTCCTCCCTACCCACAATTCCTGTAAAACTTATTCCTCCACCCATCATTCAAAACTCAGGTTTATCCACCTAGCTCCTCCTACATCAGCTCCAAACAAAGATCAACCACAGAACATCCCAGCTTATGAAGTTCACAGTTATAACCAGAACCCATAGACCACAGGTTTTACAACAGCACAGAATAACTCACAGGCAGCACATCACAGAATGGGTTGGAAAGGACCTTAAGGACCACGCAGTTCCACCCCTGCCATGGGCAGGGACACCTTCCACTGTCCCAGGCTGCTCCAAGCCCTGTCCAACCTGGCCTGGGACACTTCCAGGGATCCAGGGGCAGCCACAGCTGCTCTGGGCACCCTGTGCCAGGGCCTCTCCACCCTCACAGGGAAGGATTTCTTCCCAATAGTCATCATAAAAATTCATCCACTAATGAAGACTGTAGGAACACACAGAAAGCAAATTAAAGATTTCTCATGCTCTTATGCAGACACACAGACAGCAGGTGCTGCAGAAGCGTCACCATCGTGTGACCACACACTCTGCTCAGGATGTGAGACATGGGAGGGGAGAGCAAGGAGGGATGATGACACCAACATCTGTGAGAGAAGAAGTGGCTGCTCTTCACTTGCTGTTTTTACAAACTTTGAAAAGCATTTTTTTCTCCTCAGTGAGCACCCAGCCTTTCCAAACCACTCACCACCAAGGACACCTCGACCTGAAACGAGGGCTTGGGTTTCAGGTCATTCCTTCTCCTGGACATAAAATCGCCTCTAACCCACCAGCACTGCAAGCAGATGGGCACCACAGCCCATAACTAGATTTCTTTTGTCCCTCAGTGGTGTTCCTTGTCATTAAATTTCTTTTAATAACTTTGGTAGCCAGCTAATCATCCTTTTTAATGGGCCAATTTACAGACAGAGGCTCCCAGACACTCGTACCAGGCAGTTTCATCCTCACAGGTTTCTCATGCAGTGGTAATAACTCAGCCAGGCTTATTGCACAACTGAGGCAAATTTAAAGCATCCAGATGAAGACAGAATTCTTTAAGAGAACATTCAGCTTTGATTACTCACACAAAGAGTACACAAGCACTGCTGAAAGTTTCTGATCTCTGTGGATAATAACAGCTGCACTACAGCCTTCCACGTCTTCACTCCTGTCCGGCCTTCAGTTATTCATGGTATTTGAGAGGAGTAATCAGTAAGTTTATCTCCTAGATTGTGCTTGTGAGGAAAAAGGTGGAGGAAGAGAGGACAGCTGAGTCTGCTTTTTCAGACAGAGTGAATCAGGATAAATATTCCAACTGTGATTTCAAGCTCTCCAACGTGTTTCAGGCTCCAGGACAGACTTCCTGGCATCATTAGAGACGAGACAAGCTCACTAGGATGAGCTTAACTGGATCACAGGAGCTGAATCTTACTCAAATATGGAGACAAAGAGCCACACGATGCTCTCAGCAGCCAATTAGTTCAAATGAATCACGGGAACAGACCCAGCGCTGTTACCGTCACCACTTTACTGCACAAGTTATTTCTGAAGGTATCCACACGTCCTGCCAAACTGACATGACTTAGCCTGACTTTTTCAGGATCAAAAGGAGGTGGAAAAACATCCAGCATGCTTTTGGATAGTCAGGAATTTCAGCAGGCTAGAGCCCTAAAGACTGCAGGAACTCCGTAGCCTGGGAGAGCTGCCTCTGCATGGTGCCTGACAGAGCTGGGCATCAGAGCATTCAGGTCAGCTGGGATAAAACGTCCATGGGCGGCATTGTGAGATCTTATGGCAGCAGCACATTTTTCAAGCATCCCCAAATTAATTTGTTACCCTGAAAAATGAATGCAAATGAGACAGTGCAATGTGGACTGAAAAAACTTGGATGTAACCCAAACGCATAACACAAGATTCTTATTTCTCCAGCAGGTTCATTTTTAGCATATGTAGTATTAGGAAAGCCTGAAAATCATTTATCCCCCCTCAATCCCACCACATAAGAAAATCCTCAAGTGGTGCTACCTATCCATCACACGGACCCATTGAGATTAAGAGGTTATTACAGTTTCTGGAGTCACTAAATTGGTGAGATTATCCAAGCCCCAGCTTGTTCCCAGTCTGGCAGGGAGCAGCAGCCAGGCTGTGGCCTGGAGCACAGTGAGAGCTGCAATCAGGTCTGGGTAAGGCAGCAGCTGGGCCTGTAACACATCTGACTCTGCTCTGCCCTGAGCTGGGAGAGAAAACCAGCACCTCTCAGGAAAAGAGCTGCCAAGAAACAGCCCCAGCAACACTCAGACCCTGCCAAGGGCTTCCACTCATAACTTTACAGCATGAGACAAGAGCTAATTTGTCACTCTGCTGGGAGAGATACAGGCATGTCCACGAGAGTCAGGGTATCAATATATCAATAAATATCAATATCTCCAGTTGCCCACACTGTTTGACAATGTTGTGGCTTGGGAGAATGAAGGAGAAAGGGGAGGGGGAAAAAAATGTCATGCTCTCTTTAGACACAGATGTACGTTCAGATAAGTCAACTGCAAAGTTGCTTAAACCTAATTACTACTGTACATGTAATTTAAATCACCCAAAACATTTCCACTGCTCAAGGAAGAGCTGTAACAATAGGAGGAAGCACTAAGACAGTAGCTATTCTTAACACTCAAAAACACTTATTCTGATGAATAACCAAGACTTACTTATTAATGTAAATTGAATATGCCCCTGCCTCCTGGGCATTTAAGGCTGTGTAAAATTAGAAGTCTTAGCGGGTTTCAGAGGATGACCTCGTTTACCTCCCTGCTCAAACACGTGCCTGACATCTACAGGGGGCTGTGCCTTGGAAAAAATCTCTCTCTTGCTGGACACTGAAGGCAGAAAGAAGTGACAGGCACCAGAGTAGTGACCAGCAAGATGATTGTTCACTTCCTCCAAGCACAGGGACCTTTTATCCCGGCAGCCAGGTGACAGAGTGCCACACATCACTCTGGAGGAGAGGCTGGTGGGACCAGGGGCCAGCAGTCAGTTCCCTCCCCAGCTGCAGCGAGTGACCAGCACCGCGTGCCAGCCCAGCTGTGCCAGCCCAGCACACACAGGGGTTCTCCAGACTCCACAATGCACAGCTCATCCCCAGCACCGCCTCCACGGAGCACTTTGCACCTCCTTAATTTTCACAGAAGGAGAATATGCAAAAGCTTCTGTTCCCAAGCTCACGCCCCAGCCCATTTCACAAACCTCATTTTGATTTTTGCACGTTTCTGTTCCCTTCTGGGAAAGGGATGGGGCAACAGAGCAACAAATAGAAGGAGTGCCAGAAATGAACTTTCTTACTCTGGTGCCCCAGTTCTCAACCCAAAGATGTGATAGATTAGGTTGTCATCTTGTTTATTTCCTGCAGCACAATCACAGCAGCGGGATGGGCTCTCTGGGCTGAACTCACCATGAGTCAGTCTGTTTTCGGGCATCCCACAGGAGCTGCTGCCCAAAGAATGCCAAACATCCACTCCTGGGAGAAGTCATGCCCATGGCACGGCCCCACAATCGGTGCAGCTACCAAGGTTATGAGACAGCTCAACAATAGCTACTGATAGCTACTGATAAGATGGAGTCTTAGCAAGGATGGTAAGACAAGGGGAGGAGAAAAGTAGGAGTGACCTGATCATAGCTACACAGCGAAGCTATTGGTTAAGATTAAAAGTGAAACACCCGAAGACCACAGCATGGACTAAGTACAAATAGAGTTTTCAAAGCAATGTCTCATTCAGGAGGGTTGGTTTGTTTGTTTAATAGATTTTAGTATATTATGATTTTAAAAATCTCCTCCTAAATTTTTGTATTGGGTCAGACTAGCTGAAACTACTTAAGAAATTAGGCTGGAACCCCTCTGCATTATTGAAGCCTGTCTTGTTGAATGAACACATGAAAACCTAAATCCACTCACCTGAATACTCCAAGATTCAGAGAAAAATAATTACCAGGCAGGTCCCCACACATTGTCTGTACACACATGGGAATGGGGAGCTGACCTGGGAATGAAAGGCCACTGTGCCCATTTGTGGATAGGAGATCCACCAGACCCCAAGCAGGGGAACAGGACACCCCCTCTCCAAGAGAGTTGCATTTTTGCAGATCCCGATTGCTCAATCAGTTATTTCCAAAATAAAAAGGAAGATTTAATACTGTCAAGTAGCAGAAGCTCTTATTTAGCAGCCAGGCAATTGTAAGTGCCAATTATCCCACTCACAAGCAACAGTTTTGTTGTACTCCAAAGTGCCATCACTTATCCTAACAGGCTTCTGTTCCACTTTGTCATCTCTTCAGCTGTAACAGGTCCGTCAGGAAGAATCCAAACTTCTCTGTGTGGGGAGAGATTACAAGTGGCCTGTAATTTATATTTATGGGTATTCTCCTCACTTGTCCTTGAGAAGAGAGCTGGACTGCTGTTTAAAGGCTCAGAAGTGAAAAAAAAGTCAGCATCCACTATTTTTGCTCTGCTGGCACCCGGCTCTGAAGTCACCACACAGAGCTTGTCTGTACTGGTTTCATCTATAAACGATGCAACAGCTGGAACAAAGCTGGTTGAGATGCTGAACCTGATTGCACAATACAGCTCACAGCTCTTACAGAGCTATTAGTAGTCAAGAGCCTGTTAACTCATTAGAAGAGGGCTTGTTTTTCCAAAATTTTAATGACAAAGTTTAATTGCATGAGTCTTCATGAAAACCAGGACTGGAAGATGTCAGACATGATCTAGCTTGGGGGCCAATGAGGGGATGGAGGAGCTTGCTACAGACATTCCCAAACAGCTTTGTAGTGCAGGATTTACAGGAAGAACTCGGGGCAGGTGAGGTTGGTGGTGTAAGATCATCCCAAAGGTCAGTCAGGGATTAAAGCAATGTCTATAAACCCCCACGTGCTGTCTACTGTGTAAAATCCACTGCTCTAACTGGAGGGCCAGAGAGGAGATGGGACACAAAGTCTCAGGCATCAGTGTCAAGTGATGCAAGACAGATTTTTATTGTTCAGTTTACACCTGATGTGCAAGGTCAGAGTGATGCAGTGCTGGTGCCAAGGCCAAAGAAGACATCATCTAGATCAGCCACTGAAAAACCACAGCCAAAACAAACAAGTGAAAGAAGTAGAAATTCCACTTGGACTCACAGGTGAGTTGAAAACTATGAAGATTTCATAAAAATAAACCTAAAAAGACACAAGCAGAAGAACTAAAGCAACTCTGTTTTACCTCACAGCTCTAGCAAGTTTGATGAATGAAATCTTTAACCCAATTAACATTCAGAAACACATTTTACCCCCGTGTAAGCAACCAAACTTTGTACAATGGCCATTTTCTGACACAGGCATCACCTGGCTGTGGTTGCTGACCTAACTGCTAGTCAGGTTTTGGCCCCAAAAATACTGCTACAGCTCAGCCTAATTATGCTGGGAGCAGCCACCGGGCTAAAGCAAGAGCTACGCATTGGGCAGAGACAAAGGAGAGGAGGAGACCAGAACTGCTGTTTTTGCAGCTCTACAAAAGCAACTCTTGGGCAGTTTCTGGTAAGACAAACTCTTCAGAAATAACTGGAACAACCCACAGGAATGGAAGAAATCAAGATTTCATGACGGAAGCTGTAAATACATCACCTTTCCCAAAAAGCTTTCTAGCCGACTCAACAGCATCCGCAGTGCTGAGGCTGCCAGGCTGCCCACTGTGATGCTTGCACCATGCTGGAGGAGGAGGGATGAGCATTCTCACCATCAGCTGGGAATCTGGCTTCCTCTTAAGCATGAGAATTAGGTAATTTGTCGATTAATCATTAAATTAGAGAATTAACAAGCTACACCATCCCACTGAGAGGGGACAAAGCCTTTGTTTGAATTTTTTACCTGATGAGCTCACATAATAAAGTTGGTTTCACAGTGCACATCCTCCTGGAGCTCTGAGAGATCCAAATGAACTTTGATGCCTGACTCAGTACCAGTGTCAGAAAATGAACTTTTATGGGATTAAATGCTATTCATTCACCCCCAGCTAGCAGCTTCTTGACCTTTATAAAGACTGTTTTTCCTTTGCCTTACTTTGTTAACAATGAGGTGATGCTAATCCTTTACAAAACTGCACAGACCACGCTAGCAGAATTCACAGGAATGCCTTCAAGCAGCAATTCCTTGATCTTATTTATCAATTTCATCCCCCAGTCAGGTTTTCTTCCGTCTAACACATTGTTGCATCTAGAATAAGCCTTGCAAAAAGCCATTCTCCAAAAAAGGTTGTTCCTCAGTGAGTGCTGGTATTTCATCAAGCCTTGGATTCTCCCGAGGGACCTGGCAGCTCTGAGCTTGCTCCAAACCCTTCCTGGCCTGCAAACATCCGGCAGCCTCACGCCTGCTCCGCGCTGGCCAAGGCAGCGGAGGAAGCGCGGAGTGAATGAACTCTGAAACTCTTGGACGAGGGATCTCGTCCGCAGCGCTGCTCCCAGGAGGGATCCTTCCTCTCCCGTTAGTCAAAGGAAACACTGCAGCTAAATACAGCTGTTACCTTTATCTGGTTTTACCCTGCTTGTGCACAGGCTGGAGGGAGGCCAGGATTGCGGAATGTTTGCCCCAGCCAACGGGCTGGGGGATCAGCTGCAGGGATGTATGCGCTGCCCTGCGTGCCTCAGCTTCCGCTGCGAGACACACTGGGATTTCCTTCCACTGTGTCAGCCCCGCTGTGTTCAAACAGGAACATTGTCCCAGCTTTACCTTGACCGACAAAAACAACTTTCATCAGCAAAGCTGTATTTATTTGTTGCCTAAAGAGGATATCCTTCCAGTCCCATTATATATTGGCCACCTGCTATGGACTTTGCAAGAGTTCCAGGCTGCTGTTCACCCAAAGGCTTACACACGAGGAATTCCACCTTTATTTCCAATGTTCATCACTCGAAATCTAATTCAGAAATGAGACCCTTCAGAGAGAAAAGTGCAGAGGCAAGGGAGTGAAGAGTACTCCAGATTTGTGCCTTTCAATGTTTCTTAGTTACAATGGTACATCTTCCACACTTCCCTAGGTGACCCAGGCAGAGATAACTGAGAAATATAAAATAACTCTTGACCAGCAGCTTCCTCTCAGTGCTTCATCCATGCCCAGGCTGCCCAGTCTGCTCCTGTTGAACCACCAGTGTGTAATTGCCAAGCAGGCTCACATCACTTCCTGTGCTCAGGCTCCACCATATGATGGGAGTGTGTATGTTCACAAGGACATCTCACAGACCAGAAGCCACAACCTCCAATTCAAGTAGCCAGAGACACTGCAAGTTATCATAAATGGCCAAAATCCCATATTATAGAACAACTAAACAACCCTCAGAGAACTAGTGAATTAGTAATGGGCTTGCCAGACATTAAGCAGGAAGATTCAAGGGTCCTGAAGCATTTCCCTCTAAAAATTTTAAAGAATGTGAAAGAAATACCAGAATATTGTTTGTTTTAAAAGTTCCCCAGTAGGGGTTGCCCTATTACTTTTCTGTATGACCAGAACAAAACTCCCTTTGCATACAGATGGCACGGAAGATTTGGTGAGAAAGATCCTCATTTTTACAAGAGACACAGATTTTAATAGCTCAGCAGTCCAGGCACTGGCAGCCCTGGGGGCTGATGGAATAAACCATGCAGATGGAAACTATTATTTAGGAAGGGAAGGACTCCTGCATGCACGGAGCAACATCTCACTAAAACTGAAGCCTCCCACCAACACATTCCAGACTCTTGGAGTAATCCACTTCGGGGAGTATGCTTTAAGCTACATCAGCTTTTGTATGTCTTTCTCCAATCTTGATTGCAATCACAAAACACACTCCCCTGCAAACTGACCCAATGGTCTGACCAAACAGCAACAAATAGCAGGAAATATTATAAACATCTGAATCTCAAACCAATTTAGAGACCCAACTCTTCAAGCAACAAGTTCTGATTTCAGACAAGCTTTTCACTACACAACACACCTGGAAGGACTTACCCACACAATCCCACATCCACACTGTGGTGGATGACTTACACCTAAAGTCTGTGGAATAAAATAATGAATAAATCACAGAGGTTGTACTTGATATGGAGTTTATCAAATTGAAGTGCTTTGCATAAATCAAAATCATGAGTCTTGGAAAGGAACAATTTCCAAAAGCCCTAATTGAATAGAAATATCTAATTAAGGGTAGTCTTTTCAAGCCAGCTGCATAAAGAATATTTCATATAACATGTTGAAGGAGGAAAGTAACCCCAGCAGGTTTCAATTAAGCCTCATTGCCATATGGATTTTGCATCCGCAGCAGGAAGGCTCAAGCATCATGTCACAACTAAGATATTTTTATGTCTCCAACTGAAATCATTTAAACTGCTTGGAATGGAAGCATATGGGCCATAACATCCCCTATTAAGAAAATATTTTGCTGAACTGGAAGCCTAAAAGTTATATGAAGCTAAACTACACCATATTCTTGGTCAGGTAGGGCAGTTTCTAGCTTTTAAAGTATATAAAAAGCTAAGAGTGCATAGCATGTACGCCCTAGTGGCCTCCTTGCCCGAAAGAGGAGATCCCTGTGCAAGTCACACAATGATTTTTAAGGAGGCCCTGAAGGAGTGGGGGCTCCTTTGCTCTGCAGACAGGGAAAAGCTCTGCTCCTGGAGCAGTTTACACCAACACAAGCACGTGTGAGGGGCTCCTCAGGTCACCACCTCAGCCAACCTCCTGCTTAAAGCAGGGTCAAACACAAGCCAGAGCAGGATTGTGAAGGCTTTGGCCAGTTGGGTCTCGTAAAGGGCTGCGGTGCCAGCACCTCTGTGGGCTCCCATTCCAGCACTCCAGTGAGTGATGTTTTCCTTAAGGCAAGCTGTGCACTCACTCAGTTTATAAAGCTTTGACAAGTAACACAACTCTCTATCTGGCTAATCAAAGATGCTGTGAAGTGGGAAACAACAGTTATGGCTTTTTCGTTTCAGAATTAAAAACATGACTTCAAAAATGTGTCTTGATCAACCCAAGAGCTCAGCTGCTGCTGCGCCCTCTTGGGATCTTGAGCCAAACCTTCGGTGTTATTTTTCTTCATGCAGCTTGGACCTAAGAACCCCAATTCCTCCTTACTGGAAACAGATGTCAACCAAGTTAAATCATCCCATGACTCCTGCAGGAGAAGGATGTAAACAGCCACGGCTCACCCAGCTGTTACTCAGAGAGGCCCTGCTGACAAGTCAGGGATCCCCGCTTGCTGCAAGACCTTCAAAATGCTTTGACATAGTGATATGAGGTATGTTTATCACTTAAATCCACCAAAACACGTTAGGTCACTTCAGTTCACACTAGATTAGAGTTTGGGTCTTTTTACCAACTTCTTCCAGAGTTTTGAGCTCAGAGGAGTAAGAAATTGTTATCTATGCTTTTGTACATACAATGCTTCCCAACGCAGTCTTAATGTTTAACAGACCCCACCCATGCAACGTGCCTGCAAAGTAAAGGCTTTACAAATAAGAAAGAGGGAGAAAAAGAGAGATTAAGTGATGTGCAAAAGGTCACAAAGCATGTACAGCACAGTTTGGCACACAGAAATGCATCCTCCACCTCCCAGGAGGCTTAACTACAGCCAGAAGGAGCTACCAAATTACAACTCTCACTAATGCTGCGCTCCAAAGTGTTCCATCCAGGTTTTGGTATCTTTTCAGCTGAGGAAAATGCCTGGCTGCTGCAGTATGGAAGGGCTCTGGGACAGAGGCTGCTGGATACGTATGAGAAATGATGCACCAGGTGAACAAGAGACCCTCAGGTGAATTAAATCCAAAACTATTTGCAGTTAATGTGAACAACCACAGTGGCAGGAGCTCTACTACAGCATCCAATGCTGCAAGTTCTCTTGCTGATGCCCAGGAAACAGCTTTTGCATACAACAGCAAAAGGAAATTAAAGCACAAACTCATGGATGCTGTTCAAGCACTTGCAGACTACGGGGCAGCTGCAAGGTCATGCTACATTCATGCTGTGAGCTCCAAATGCTCAGCAAAGACAGGCACAGGGGCAGGCACTACAGCCAGATTCAGGGAAAGGAAATATTTTAACAAATGTGGATCAAAATACAAAGTCTACAGGGTTCAAGCCAAGACCCCTCATCTGTAGGGGTCTGTGTCCATTCTCCAGGCCAGGTTCTCACAGCACCAACCTCTTGTAAGAGGCACGGACCCACAGCAGAACCAAAATGCCCTTTCCATACTACTTTTAGCTAAATTCACACACAAAAATCCTATTCTTAACAGGCAAATATTTATTTGTGCATTATTTCTCATAGCTCAGAGACAGGAAAACCAGGTCTAAACCACTAGTGCCATCAGCATAGCTGTGGTACTGGAGAACTCTGCAGGAACTAGGAATCCTCAAAGTAGCTTTCTCAAGCAGGTTTTTGCAAGCTGGCACCAAGCTCCCTGCTATTACAGTGACACTGCCAGGGACAGCCAGCCCAGCCAAGCTAAAGCTATTCCAAGTGTATTTACACAGACTAAAAACTACACAAAGCATATACTTTGGTGGCCCCAGGCTCTAGGACATCACCATGCAGCATAAGAAGCAATATTCTCCTAGACCTTTAGATTTTTTATTTACTCACCTTAGTTCATCTACTTCTTTGCAGTGATGATCCCAGTATAACATTTTTAACCTAAGCTGTGGCATTCTGGCAACTGTCTCAAGATAGCAGGGTTTCTTTTTGAACTGAGGTTAACAGGGAGTCTAAAATACTCAAGTAGCCTAAACAAGTGAATCCCACAGAGACAGGAGGTATCACCCCCAGGGGTTCAGCTGCAATATTAGAGGCATCCTCAGCAATGCAGCTGCAAGGTTAAGCGTTTCTTGCCAACACCTTTTAAGTGCACATGGTAGAAAAGGTAAAGAGAAAAACCTTGAGACTACCAGCAAACGCCCTTCTCGCTGGCTCGGAAGACAGCTTTGAGATGTCAGCACAGCCGAGACAATAACCCCTTTCCCCAACGGGGCAGAAGCCAAATTCTACGAGAAAAGCGGCAATTCAGCAGTGCACGACCTTACGGCATCCAGACCGCGGAGCTGCGGGGCACGGCCGGAGCCCCCCACCAGCACCGAGCATCAGCCTACCTGGAGCGGTCAGCGCCTACCTGGAGAGGTCAGCGCTGCGGACAACGGCCGGAGAGGAGGAGGGGCAGAGGGAGGGGGCTCTCCCGACCCCGCGGCTCTGCACCCGCTGGCCGGAGCCGCCCAGGACCGGGCGCGGAGCTCGGCGGAGGCGAGACCAGGAGAGGAGACCCTTCTTGCCTTCTTCCCTTCTTCCCTCCGCCCCCGTCCCGCCCCTCCGGAGCTCGCCCCGCTCCCTCCGCATCTACCGGGAGCATCCAACCCTTCCCCTTCGCCGCTGGCAGGCGGGGGAAGAAACGAGGGAACCCCGCTGGGGAAGACCCCGCAGCTCCCTCCAGGGAGAGGGGGTGTCCTCGGCAAACAGCTTTTCTTCTTCTTTCGTGTTTTCCTTTCTAAAGAAAGGAGCTGCGAAAATAAAGATGCGGGCAGACAAGTTTTATTTAAGAGCATGGACAAATATTTGGCCACGCGGAGCTCAGGGGATGGGGAGGGAAAGGCAAACACAAGCAGGGCAGGTTTCATCGTTGCGGGCTGGTGATGTACGGTGTGCCCGTGTAAGGCTCTGGAGAGACAGGCACCGCACGTGGGCAGCAGAAACAATGATTTTCACAAGCGGCAGCTCGTTCATTGGGATGGGACTTCGTAATTCAGGTCCTCTTTTAAACAAAAGAGTGTGTTGAACGTGTGCATCAACACAAGAGCACACAGCTGTTCTGTTCATAGCCCAGCACCTAGATAAACCCTTCGGCTACAAAATGATGGCTCATCTCAGGCTCGTCACCCTCCTCGTGGTTCCAATAACTGGTTAAATCAAGCTGTTGGTGAGTGCCTCTCTAGGCTGTAACCTGCCTTACATCAGCCTGCCAGCTGTGCTGAAAAACAAAGCCTGAACGGAAATCAGGGACATGCGTGCTCAGGATATCTGCTGAGGGCTTAATTATTTCTTGTTAATTGGAGGTAGGCTTGCTTCATTTATTAGACCCGAATGTTGAAATGTCGTTTCCTACTTTGAGAACTGATAAGTTGCAGATCAGAAAAGTGCTAATTGGACTATGAGTATAATAATCCTTGGGCTGAGCTGCTTTTAAAATCCAGTAAGAACTACTACAGAGAGAGATTGCCTTGACCTTACTTATTTGAAATCAAAGATTGGTAGTGGCGAGCAGAAACTCTGACAGGTGCTGGTGGAGTGCTTGGTCCTTATAAGAAAGGAGTTTATCCTTCTGAGGTGGGAGGGGAGCAGAGTGGACAAGAAACTGGCTGCTGTCATCCTTTTTGTATTTAGGCAGCCAGCACTCTGAAAGCAGCAGTGGTGATCTGAGTAGGTGCTGGTTTAGTCCTGAGTGAGTTTCTTTTTCAGAGAATCCCCCTCCCTCTGCCATGCTGCAGTAGCTGTCACTGATGCTGACCTGGACTGCCATGGGAGTCCCTGCTTTATTTTCACCCTGAGGTGCGTTCTCTGAGCTTGACTCAGCTCCAGTTTCCTTCCCAGGACTGAAAGCAACAGTCCTCTGCTCTCCAGCCTCAGGGAGCCCAGGATTTTCCCAGCTTTTTCACCCAGCAAAACAAACAGCTGAGCCACATAGGTAACCAGATAGGATGGCAGCAGTAGAGCCCTCAGGATGTTAAAGGTCTGGAGCAACAGGCAGACAAAATTCCAGGTGAGAGAAGAAAGCAAGGTGCACAAGAGCTGGGGAAGAAAAGGAAGAAAAGAATTGTCACTGCAGTGATGTTTTTGGAAGAGGTTCCATTTTCGGTGGGATATACAGGATTTTGAAACCTCCAGTGTTTGTTCCCTTCCCTCATCCACCCAACACAACCAACAAATATTATGTCCTACAAGAGACAAGTCCAAGCTCCTGTGTTCAAGTCAATAGTTGTACATATGAAGAGCTCTAGGAGAACCAAATAGTGCCCTAGCCAAGACCAAGCTCATTGTTAGCATTGTTAGCCTTTGAAAAACTATGAAATGAATTAAAGATAAATAAATGGCTACTGCACTGAGTTGGTACTGCCTTGGTGGTGTTAATGGTCTTAAAAATGCTTTCACCTGAGTTATTGCTGATGCCAAAGCTCAGCTTCAGGGTGTGTTAGTCAAATAACTGCAGCAGTTTAAGATGATTCCAGTCCTTGGCCAGCCCAGCCTAACCAAGGTCAGCACTGCAGAAGAACTGGTGGAAGGAAACATGAGTGAGTACCTCAGTTGCTGCAATTCAAAAGTCCCAGCAATGTAACTGAGCAGACAGGACTGGGAATAGTGACAGTGGAGGCACAGAGCAGCTTTCCCTTGTGAGCCCCTTCTGCAAAGGAACAGACAGTCAAGGCACAGGGAAAGAGAAGACACACCAGACACAAAGCTCTTCCACTGCTTGAAATGTATCTTTTGGGATTTGTGTAAAGCCTGAAAGGATTAGGGTTGCTGTGTTTGCAAAGAGACTTCTGGCCTCAGTCGTAATTGAGCAAGTGAAATACATCTTGTTTTCAGTCACATGCTCCACTGTAAGAAATCTGCAGCAACTTTTAAAAGCATGTAATATCAGCCATAAATACCAGGAGAATTTCTACACACAGTTGAGTTAAACTTCTTATCTTAGAGGAATAAGTAGCAAATTTTGCCATTTTAAATGCAGTTCTCAAGGACTTCTAAAATATGCATACACACCTTTAAATAGAAATGCACACACATACTCATGATAGTCATTCTGCACAATTTTGTATTACCTTTACCTTGTCTACAACAGGAGTCATTACAAATAGGGAAGGCAGAAAATAAAACCTCCTGTTAGTCATTAACCACACAGAAACCAATCTTGGAGCTTTGTCTTACCCAAGAGGCCTGTGAGTCAGGCAGAGGTGGAAAAAGTCAGAGCTGAGGCACAAAAGCAGCAGATATGCAAGGAGGCAGCCTGGTCCCCCTACTCACCATCATGATGTTACAGAAAATGCTCTTTTCAGCATGGGAATATCTTATCTTCTGCCTCTGGGACCAGCTGTTTGAGGCCACGGCAAGAAGACTTTGCTTTTGGCTTTTAGGATTTGAGCTCAGATAAGCAGGCTTGGGCCTCAGTCTTCCCACAGATCCACTGCATTGTGACTCCTCCTGCATCTCTGTACTGGATGCATCACTCTGGTTTTCTTCCTCTGTTAGTTCATCTTCAGAGTCAGAATCAGGCTCATCAGGAGATTCTTTCTTAATCATTTCTGTGCCGGGCATCTGTGCTAGAAGCAGGTTTAAAAAGAACATGTAAAACCTGTATGGAACTTTTTCTCCCTGGCTGCAAGCCTTGCACATTCCATCTAGGAGCTGGACAAGGCTTCTCTGAACTTCTTCCATCTGAAATAAAGGATTTTCAAACCAAACTAGAAAATAAAAGGCCTTTACAGGGGTTTAATTTTAACTAGTTAGTTCTTAATCAGAAATTATAAAAAAGGAGAAGCTGAAACATTATTTTTTATTTGTGCCTGCTGTAAACTAAAATAAAATAAGTGGATAGGACTGAATTAGCGAGTGAGTTATTAAAAAGAGCACTTTTATTTTTATCTGTTAGCAACTCGGAAGAGCTTTAATGTTCTAACACTGTAGATATGCTGGTATGTAAAAATTTAGTAATGTGTCCAATCTTACTGGTTAAAATGCAATTTAGAACATTTGTGGGAACAGTTGGAGGCCTGGTGCTAACAGCAGTCACTACAGGGCCAGAAACTGAGAATGTAAATGTACCAAGAATAACCTGAAAATCTCATTCAAAGCATCATGAGAATTACTCTGTCCAGACAAAAGCCTGAGCACTCAACTGCAGTGTAAGGATGTGGCACAGCTATGTAAAATAGATATTTTGTCACTGATTTTGAACTTCCTCATCTGGGATTAGATTATTTCCTCCAGCATTAGAGCACAGTAGCAAGGCTTTACCCTCACGAGTGCAACAACAAGCTTATTATTAGTCTAAACCAAAGCCTGTTATTGGTTGCTGACATGTCAGAAGAAAGAATCAAGGATGGATTGGAAAAACAAACTGGCAAAATACACAAATAAATGAAAATGCATGTCTTGCTCCCTTCCAAACTTTCTATCAGCCTCAGCATAAAAGAATCTCTCACCAGCTCCCCCAATAAAAGCCTTCATGCCCTCCCAAAAAGGAGAAGTGCAGGAGAGTGAGGCCAGAATTCAAAGTGTAAAATATTAGAGGACTAGGCTTGCTTTCTGGGGGATTTTTAAAATAGAAACCTATAAAAATTACCTGTCCTTTGTCTTTCTTAAATCAAATTACCTCTGAGATGAAGGGAGAGTGAAAGAAGGGTAGGTGGCAGCTTGGTAGTCTTATGAACATTTTTAACAGAAAAGCATAATAATTTGTTTGGTTTTTCTATATGCTACCACCAGCACTAACAAACCTTTCGTTTCCTCCTGTGACAAGTGGCACTAGCCTAAAAATGGCCAGCAGAGTGCTTTAAAGTTGAAGTTAACTTTCTGCAGCAGCGTTTTACCTGATCAGCTGCCGAACTTACCTTCGTTAAGCAGCAGCTGTAGCCAGATAATCACGACGATCAGCAGCATTACAAACGGCAGACAGAACCAGAAGAAAAGCAGAGGAAAGGTCAGCTCATTCACCAGGGGAACCAGGGGATACCTCATGGCTTGCTTCAGGTTACGCTAAGTTTAGAACAGCTCGACTGCTCCCCTTTCTAACCACCTTTTAATAACTCTCATTGCAGCGCTGGTGATCGCAAGAAGAGCAGTGATAAATCAACAAAGGGGACAGCCCCATGTGGGGGAGGGAGCTATAGGGATTAATACAGGATAAGAACAACTGAGAAAGGCCAGTCAAGTCAGATGTTTTCTTCTGCTGCTATTTAAGGGATAAATACAGGTTAGGAAGCTTTCGAGGCTTATGTTAAAACTGTAGTTAGTTAGTTCTCATCTTTGGGTAGAGGGGAGGTAGCCAAGTGCTTTGGCCACTTTGAGACTGCTCTTGAGAAAGCAACAAAACAGATTCAACCCTCCAGAGATGTGTAGAGGATGAGCAGCTACAAGCTACTTCTCCCAGGCTCTTGCTCAATGTAGAGCACAAATGTGTCCCATATAGACTCTATTTTTAACCTACTCTGTATATCCTCATCTATTAGTTAATCCTTTAGGGAAATAAACCTTTATACTTTAATTGCCCTTCTGTCTCCCTTCCCTCCAAGGAAGGCAACTAGCACATTTCATAGGATGTGTGGCAATAAAAGCGTTGCTTAAGAGTGAAGGAGTTCAGTAGTGATCAAAGAAGGAACCAGATATGTGACATGATAACTTGATATTCATCGTGCTGTGTTTCTCCTTCAATAAAATAAAGCCATAATCTATTGCTTACCTCACAGAGGGTTGTTTGGCTAGATTAATTATTTGTGTAGCTCTCAGGAGAAGAGAGCAGGGATGTAAATGCACGTTACAAAGGATTGCCTGCAGTTAATGCTCTTGCTCATGAGCGTGTGTTTGTTTCTGTGTAGTAGCAGCCCCTTGAAATGAGCCTTTTAATCCCAAGATCTAAATGAACTCTACAAATTCTTATTAATTCACATTAATAACACCTCTGCATGATAAAAGAAAGCTATTAGCCCTGCTTTGTGCATTGGGTAAACAAGTGAGAAAAGCCATTAATGCCCTGAGCTTCAAGGATGCTCAATATTTGAGTCCCCATTTCACACAGTGGGGGTGGCAGGTTGGGGGCACCTCTGGAAATCAGGCTGTTGATAGTTTGTCTACAGATGCAGTGCTGAGAGGGATGGCAAGGAGCTGAAGCTGTGATCTGTTTAATTGTACTGATAAATTGTGTCTCTTACTCACATCACTGGAAGCCCTTGGAGCCTACGCTGGCTCTCACTGAGCTGAGCCAGCCTGGGACCTCCTTGTTGCCATGGCAGGATGGATTCCCCCTGGAACCCCATCTCCCCAGGGAATGGGGGATTGAAATAAGGGAGAAAGGCTCTCCCCATTTCCTGTGTCTCCAGAGGGGCTGGGGGCACAGGAGTGGCAGAGGCCTGGGCTGTGTCAGCGACCTCCTGGACAAGTGGCACAGCCCAGGGCTGTGGGGTTTCACTGCCACACGAACCACAGTCACCGGGGAGGTTTCACAGCCCAAGTTTAAAGGACAGAGGGGCCCTGTGTGAAGGGGAGCAGGGCTACAGCCCAGCCCCCAGGCTGATGGTGATACCCACAAAATTGGATTTGTTACCTGGTGTGCAACAAGCCAATAATGACACACGAGAGAGAGACATGGATTGTTTATTTCAGAGCTGCCCCAGCCTGGGTGCTCGGTGCTATTCCACAAACCCAGCACACCCCCACGGACTTTCCCTGCCGTTATTTATACATAGAAATTCAGAGTTAGTGACTTTCCAAGCACAGCCCCTTTGTTAGGATTGCTCAGTAATTTCCATGCAAGTTAATCAGCCCAGCCAATCTCTGTGCATTCTCAGGGGAAGGGTCTTTTTTATCAATATAATGAACGTGTTCAGCCCTAGGACACACAGACCTTGAGTATTTTGCCAAGTTAGCAACATATACATAGACATACATCAACACCTTCATTTACTATACCCTTAAAGCTTCAGGATGTCCTTGACTAAGGGATGATCCTGCTCCCTGTTCCACTGATGAGATCTCCTTTCTTGCTCATTAGGCTTGAAAGCATACAAAGGTCTTACATCAAAGAACATCCCTATTTAAGATAATCCTGGCATGTTCCACTCTGGGGATGCTGGTGCACAGTGGCTGAACATGAGCCAGGTGTGCCCAGGGGGCCAAGGAAGTCAGTGGCATCCTGGCCTGTCTCAGGAATAATGTGGCCAGCAGGACCAGGAAAGTGATTCCTCCCCTGTGCTGAGCAGTGGTGTGGGTCACCTCGAGTCCTGTGTCCAGTTCTGGGTCCTTCAATTCAAGAAGGACAATATCCAAGACTGGATGAGGCTCTGATCTAGTTGACACGGTTGCGTTGGTTTGTAGGTTGGACTTGATGATCTCAGAGGTCTTTTCCAACCCGAATGATTCTCTAGAGGATGCCAGCAGGTCGGAGTAGGCAATTGTCCCCCTCTACTCTGCTCTTGTGAGACCCCACCTCAAATACTGTGCACAGTTCTGGTGTCTCCAACATCAGATGGACATGGAACTGTTGGAGTGAGTCCAGAGGAGGCCACGAAGCTGCTGAGGACGCTGGAGAACCTTTTCTACAGAGACAGGCTGAGAGAGCTGGGGCTGTTCAGCCTGGAGAAGGCTGTGTGGAGACCTCACAGCATCTCTCCAGTGTGTGAGGGGCTTCAGGGAAGCTGGGGAGCTACTCTTCCTCAGGAACTGTAGCGACAGGACAAGGAGTAATGGGTACAAATTGAAAGAGGGGAAATTTAGGTTGGCTATTGATGTCTGTACAACTCAAGTCACACCAACAGTGCTTATATAGCTTGGGTTATAAGATATCTATGTAACCTTAATATCAATATAACCCAAATCATTACCTTTTATCAGTATGACTTAAAGAATATCAACGTAACCTTAAACATAGCT
>VZTH01015885.1:275170-307041 GCA_013397815.1 Aleadryas rufinucha
TGCCCCGACCCCGCCGTCCCCGCCGAGCCGCTGCTGCGGTTCCGCTCGCTGGCGGCGCGGAGCCGCGGGGCCCGCGGCGGGGCGGGCGCGGAGACCCAGGTGGGGAACGACCTGGGCAGCCCCGAGCCCCTGCGGTGGCTGCTGCGCTCGCCCTTCGACCGCAACGTGCCCGTCCAGCTGGAGCTGCAGGAGCTGCTCCTCGACCACGTCTTCCAGCGCCTCGGCGTCTCCTCGCAGGTACCGCCGGGCCGGGGCTGAGCCGCCCGTGAAGCCCAGAGTGGTTTGGGTTGGAAGGGACCTTAAAGACCAACTGGCTGCAGCCCCTGCCGTGGGCAGGGACACCTTCCACTGGACCAGGTTGCTCAGATTTCCGTGCAGCCTGGCCTTGGACACTTCCAGGGATTGGGCAGCCACAACTTGCCTGGGCAACCTGTTCCAGTGCCTCACCACCCTCACAGGGAGAAATCTTTTCTTTGTATCTAATCTAAACGTACTCCCTTAACCTTACTGTTAGGTAATGCTTTGTTAGTAGTGTTTGCTGCCCATCTGTGTACCTGGCTGTTGAGAGTTGCTTCTCAGACCATGGAGCCCTTTGCTTGCATGGCAGCACCAGTCTGTAAGCTTTACCCGGAGCAGAACTTAACTCCCACTGGTTTTCACTCACCTCCTCATTGCACAGGTTTTGGTTGCTTAGATTTTTAATAATTCATACATGCTTTTAAAAGTCCATTCTCCTCCACCATTAGGAGTTTATTCTTTGGTGGAATTAACATAAACATCTTTTTTACTCCGTTAAACACTAGATATAATTTAACTTCAGTGATTAATAGCCTGCACATAAAGTGCTTTCTCATGACCACTTTGGAGGAATTTTTGCTGATGCTTAAAAGAAGAAGCAAGGATAACTAACCCTGGATTTTCCCTTCATACCTTTGTTATTGTTCTTTTCCCTTGTCTCTGTCAGGGCTGTGTGGATCACCCAATTGTTCTGACAGAAGCAGTTTGCAATCCTCTGTACTCAAGGCAAATGATGTCTGAGCTCCTCTTTGAATGCTACCAGGTGCCAAAAGTGTCCTATGGCGTGGACAGCCTGTACAGTTTTTATCACAACAGAAGGCAGAACTGGCCCTGCAGTGGTTTGGTGATATCCTCAGGGTACCAGTGTACACACATTTTGCCAGTCTTAGAAGGCAGGTGAGTTCTGGGTGTCTTAAGTCCAGTGTAGCCACTGACGTTTCAAGTGATGCAAATACCTTCTCCTCCAGCCCTGCACTATTAACTCTTGTATTAATTTATGTGATGAGTTAAAACTAGGTCTGCAGATTTTGCTAAGTTCTGTTGAGTTTTGAATTGAAGAAGCAGTGCTGCTCTTGTAAATGTTGTATTTTAGTTGCTATTCGTGCCTTGATGTGTACTTTCAAAGGGAGAAGGGGATATCTGCCCCAAGTGAAACTGGGCATTAAAAAACATATGTTGGGTTTTAAAGCAGCTTTGGGACAAAATAAAGTGCTCTGTGTATGGGACTCGTGCAGTGCTGGAGGCTTTTATCATTCTGGTTATTCTGCTACACATTGCTCTACTTTCTCTTTTTACTTTTTTTCTCTTTTTTAATCCTTACTGCAGGAAATGGCTTTATTATATCTGGTAAATGCTTCAAATATTCAAGGTTTACACCCATCCAACCATGAAGTGTTACAAAGGTTAAAAAACTACTTTTAGCACCACCAACTATCACTTCTCCTGTTAAAACAGAACATCTCCTTGCTGTAGCCAAAATTATATAATATTTGGGGGTTTTTTTAAAAGCAGAACAGAACCTTTCAGAAAAAAAACATAGTAAACAAAGCAGTGATTGTGCCCGAGAAAAGCAGGTGTGTTAGATTCTCTCATAACTGAACCTTGAAATATTTATCTGTGAATATCCTTCTACGGAAATCAAATAATTTGGGGGAGAGCAGGAGCTGTGTTTGATTTCCTGTGCATCCCCCCAGCCTGAGCTGTGTCTGTTTGTGTTTTGAGGCTGGATGCCAAGCACTGCAAGCGCATTAACCTGGGGGGGTGCCAGGCTGCCGTGTACCTGCAGCGGCTGCTGCAGCTGAAGTACCCCGGGCATTTCGCAGCCATCACGCTCAGCCGCATGGAGGAGATCCTGCACGAGCACAGCTACATCGCTGAGGACTACACAGAGGGTAAAGCCAGCTCTAATGCACCACCACATAATGCTCACCCACACTGAGTTTGTCCTCTCCACCCCTTGTTTCAAAGTTGGCTCGAATTCTTCCAGAAATTTTCTGCTTTGCTTTTGAATCTTTCTGTTTTGCTTTCTTTGTGGTAACCTGGCTCATGCTTAACAGTGGTTTAACATTTAAAATTAAGACAGATATAAAATTTAACTACTACTACTACAAAACAATAAATCCGTATTAATTCAAATTTCGCTGTGAATAGAAATTGGGATGGTTTCAGTGGAAAAGAATTTGAAATGTGCTTATTATTTCCTTTATATGTCAACAAAACCTCAAAGTTGGTTAGGATTTCTGTGTTTCATGTCTGCTTTAAGGTTTCCAAAGTTGCACAGGACATTTCTCCTGACTTTGTGTGAATTAAATAAGTTTTATAATTTCCATGGCGAATGTCATCTGAAGTAGTGGCTGAAGAAAAGTGGTTTTTTAAACTTGTCACTTGTGAATGAGCCTTCCTTAGAAATGTGTGACAGCTCTCCCTCCCCTTGGGCAAAGAGACTTCAGTGTGCACTTGCACTTTGTAGTACTTGGTGTTTCCTGGAGGTCAGAGCTCTCAGAGCCACCTGCACTGGGTGTGTGACCTGAAGGCAGGGCTCAGGGGGCAGCCACGCTTGGGGACAGCTGCCAAGAGGTGACAAAATTCTGTGCTTGGACTGTTTTTGCCTCTTTCCTCACCTTTCATCCTTCACGCGGGGTGCGCACAACACGCAAGTCACTGTTTTGGGCCGACAGAACAAAAAGTTACTTTGCTTTCCAAACCCCCAGAGCTGCAGAAGTGGCGGTGCCCAGAGTACTACGAGAACAATGTGCACAAGATGCAGCTGCCTTTCTCCAACAAGCTGCTGGGCAGCACCGTGGCATCCGAGGAGAAGCAGGAGAAGAGGCAGCAGCAACTGCGGCGGCTTCAGGAGCTCAACGCGCGGCGTCGGGAGGAGAAGCTGCAGCTGGACCAGGAGAGGCTGGACAGGTTGCTGTATGTGCAGGTAATCAGGGCAGAGTTTCAGTGTGATGTCTTGGGAGGAGGGCAGGCTGCCCTCAGAGCTTCATCAGAAGGTCACACATCGTGGTAAAGAAGTTGTGACTGTCCTGGGTGTTCTCTGATAGGAGCTTGCCAAGGTTACTTGCAAGATAACAGAGATTACTGATGCAGGGGATGTTTTCAGCTTCTGAACAGCACTTCTGGGAAATACTTCAAATGCTGTCAAAGTGTGCACATCACAGTCTCTAGTAATGCAAGCAGAGTGTCTGTACATCACTGCTGACTGCTATGATTGCCCTGTCTTGCTCACCACAGCCAACTCTGATCTGTCCACAGGAACTTTTAGAAGATGGTCAGATGGATCAATTCCACAAGGCTTTGGTGGAGTTGAACATGGACTCTGCAGAAGAACTTCAGTCTTACATCAACAAATTGAGTCTGTCTGTTGAACAAACGAAGCAGAAAATCCTGCAGTCAGAAGTCAATATTGAAGTAGATGTTGTGGACAGCAAGCCAGAGGTAGGATGTTTTCACCAAGTTAATCCTCATTTTATCTCTGAAGGAATTAAGCTTCTATGCTTGGAAATGTGTCCCTTCACACTTCCATTGATGAACTAAGCTTTTTCTTTAACACACTGCAAGTCATTATTTAGTTGGCAACTGCTTCTCTCTTTTCAGAGAGAATGTCCTGAGACAACCATCCTTAATCTTCAGTAGCCTTCTATTAAAGATACAGAGGAACCCATCAATCTTTTTGTTAAAAACTGTATTTGTTTTCCTTTCTGTTCTTCTACTTCAGGTGCAGAGAACTTTATGGTAAACAACCAACCCTGCCTTCATTCTGGCTATTTTTGGTGCAATTAAGCAGCATGTTCTGTTTTGGTTCCTTAATGAAAGATTAATTGCTACACTTGGTTGTTGGAGTTGTCATGAAGATGAGAAGCTCTTTGTCAAAAAGCTTTTTGCCAGACTAACACAGGGGCTGCACAGAGCAGCTGCTGCTAAGAGGTGCTCTAAGGCTGGTTGTGCATGAACTTTTAATTGCCTTTCAAGTCACATAAGACTGAGCTTTTATAGTTTAATCAGCCTCTGTTCAGGGAAAAGGTAGAGAGAAAACCAGAAAATTAAAGCATAGAGGAGAGATCCTTATTCAGGTTGCCCAGAGAAGCTGTGGCTGGCACATCCGTGGAAGTGCCCAAGGCCAGGTTGGATGGGTTTGGAGCAACCTGGGACAGTGGAAGGTGTCCCTGCCCATGGCAGGGCATGAAACTGAATGAGCTTTAAGGTCCCTTCCAACTCAAACCATTCTATGATTCTATGATGATCAGTAAATGACTGTGCTTCAGCAAAATTCAGGGTGGTGATGGGCTTATTGTGGTAAAGAATCTTCCTGCTTTCTGTCAAAAGAAGATATTCTAGAAAAAAGAGAATTGAGAGATTAGCACCCACCTGTGATTTTTCTCAGTGACTGTGCCTAAATTCCAACATCTGCCACACTCCTGCTCTTTGCTAGGTGCAATCTCGGACCTCGGAATGAATCCACAAGCTTTGTTATTTGGTCTGTGCCTTGAGAGAGCGCTTAGAATTATCACAAAATCCATTTGTAAGACCAAGTGTTCAGCTGAGTTCTGTGTATCTTTCTGGTTTTGTCTTTTCCCCTTTTTTTTAAGATATAAAAAGAAATGGATTTAACAGGACTTCATGAGACTGCATTTTTTGCTCTAACAGTGAACACTGCTAAACTTCAATTTGAGTAATTTCTTGTAGAGTAGATATAAAATTTAAGTAGATATAAAATGGATACTTAAGAATGTTTGAAGGACTTAATTTTAGCTCATCCTGGCATTGCAACAAATGTTTCAAGTTTAAAATAACTGAACAAATATTTAGCAACAAAAATCCCAGAGGTAACATTGTAACACAAAAAAAGATAATTAAATGCTGCTCCTACCTCACAACGGGAGTCTTGTAGGATTTTGAGTGATGCTTTTCATTAGGGAAGAGCTTCACATCTGTGTAAAATAAAAGGGAGTTTGGTGCATCCTGTGAACAAATAGTAGGCAGTGGAAACTCCCAGAAATTGTGTGGTGGCTTTGTAGCTAGCAAATATTTGTTTTCCAGTCACACACAAGCAAAATAGGGAATTTAATGGTAATTATAGAGCAGTTAGAGGTGCTGGGAGGGCACCAAGTTTTAACCAATATAAAAAGCTGTTTTACTAAGTTTTAATATGCTGTTATGCTTAGGGCATGGCTGCCTGGGATCCTGGCAGTCAGCCTGGTGACTGGGGCCTGGATTTCTGAGCTGGCATTTGGATAAATTTATTGGAAGTGTTTGATTTTTGTGCTTTGAGTGAATGTCTGTATTTCTATTTTCTGGGCATATTTGCTTTCAGGCATGTTAAAAAGTTGAGATTTGAGGAAACTGAGTTTTCCAGCCGTGTCACACCTGAGCTAACCCACCATACCATACCTGCTCTGTCCCCAGACTCCTGACTTGGATCCACTGGGCAGTGAACAGTCCCTGGAGGATGTGGAAAGTATTAATGAGTTTGAACCTTTATTTGCTGAGGAGCAGCCTGAAGTTGAGAAGCCTGTTGCTGCAGTGCAGGTTTGGTTTCTGTATTTACACCTCATGCCGGGGCTTTGCATCCTAGTTGTCCACCCAGTCTGCTGACATTTCTCCTCATGCAAACATTGTTTGCCTGCTCTTGGAAGAGATGCTTAAACCACCTGAACAGGACATAAAGAGAGGAGAAGTCCTGGCAATCTTAGCTGGTGGTTTAGAAGGAGAATATTCCCACTTGGCTCACTGTGCAGGCAGTGCCTGGTGTAGCAGTGCTGTATTAAGGAAAAAAAGTCCTGCTCAAGTGTTTTTGTCTGTGATCCATAGCCTGATATCTCATCCCAGTGGGCACAGCTTTCAACTTGTGAGGTTGAGCCTTAGAATTGAGTGGCTCCAAGAAGAATAAATTACAGGAGAAGTCAAACTTCCTTGGCCTTTTGGAACCTTCAGCATGACGCTGTTTCTCTGTGAGAGCATTACCATCTAGTTCTTGTACAGAATTGTTTGGAAACGTTGCTTGTTCTAGAATATTACTGTTCTTTAACACAATTGCCCTCAATGTTTTTTTCAATGTTTTTAAAGCCCGTGTTTAACCTGGCAGAGTACCACCAGCTTTTCCTTGGCACTGAAAGAATCAGGGCTCCAGAGATTGTCTTCCAGCCCTCCCTGATAGGAGAGGACCAGGCTGGTATAGCAGAAACCATGCAATATGTCCTTGAGAGGTGAGTTTACAAAACTATTTACTTCAGACAAGCTATTCTTCTTTTGATATCAGCTTTTGAAATGCTGGGGGTTTAGCAATAATTTCAGAAAATACGTTGGAGTAGTTCTTTTTGGTTGCATTGGAGGTTAGACACGTCTTCCTGTTCTGAAAACCACACGTAACTATGCTTGTTTTCAGTCAGTGGATCTACAAAGTTTTTTGATCAATTACCCCATCAATGAAGAATTTTTGAGCACACATCTCTAATATATAGATATTTATAAATTACAGCTACTACTAAACTAACGTATTATGAACATTTTAAAACACACACAAACATAGAAATTAAAAAAGGATGAGATAAAGGTGAAATAAACACTATTTAAATGTATTTATCAATTTATCTTCCTGCACCCCACTGGATTGTTTTGCACACACCCCACTTTAGAGATCCCTGGTCCAACTTGTTACTGAGGGAAACAACAAACCCTTGCAACAGTGAGCTGGCAGTGTCTGGTTTTGGGAGACCAAAGTCAGGGGTAACATTTTAAAGTTGTGGTATAGGCAACACCTGCTGGACATTTCCAGATGAATTAGCATTGATGAAACGTCACCCCTGAACTGTATGAACATAGGAGATCACACTTTCTGAAAGGTAACAATTCCAGCCCTAGAAAGAAGGGAGAAATCCAGTTGTTGATTTATGGGGTACTGAGTGCTTTCAGGATTTTTTCTGCCACCCCCTGCATTTCCAGAAAACAAACAAACAAAAGCTTTTCATGCTAGGAAAGTGAAGTTTCTCAAAGTGAATCCTTGGACAAGGCATCAGTATTCCCCGCAGCTGTTCCAGTTCATAGGGCAGATATCCTTGAGAAAGGCTGAAGTTGTTCTTGTTCTTCACAGATATTCAAAGGAACAACAGGCTATTCTTGTCCAGAATGTTTTCCTTACTGGTGGAAATATGATGTACCCTGGACTGAAAGCCAGAATCCAGAAGGAGCTCCTGGAAATGAGGCCATTCCAGTCATCCTTTCAGGTGTGTGTATTGCCATGATGTTTGTGTGAACAGCCTGCTCTTCTGTGTACAGATGTAATTGGGTGAGGTGCAGAGCAGAGGTACTTAGAGCATGGGCATGGCGAGGGTTTTAAGACAAGACTCTGCAAACAGTTTCTTGACCTGAGAAGGTGCAGGTTAAGCAAAGATAAGGTTGCTCTTTCAGCATGGTGAGTAGGGAAGGTGCCTTAAAAAAAGAAAGTCTGCTTCTGCTAAAGGACCATGCACACCCAAGAGTGTTTGGCTGGAAATTTGCAGATTGATTGTTGAGGAATTGATAACAAGATGAAAACAACCTTGAGCCCATTCCTAACATTACTCTTTCTGAGAGACACTGAGTAATCATCTCAAATTTCTGAAATTCATCTGTTTGTGTCACATACCACTGTAATCAGGGCAGAAAGGGCTTTTATCTCCTGCTCTGAATGGACATCGTTGTTCTGTTTTCCTTCCATCCAGGTTCACCTTGCTTCCAGCCCTGTCTTGGATGCCTGGTACGGGGCCAGGGACTGGGCAGTGGAATACACGAACCGTGAGGAAGGCTGGATAACCAGGAAGGACTATGAGGAGAAAGGGGGGGAGTACCTCAAGGAGCACTGTGCTTCCAACGTCTATGTTCCCATTCGCCTTCCCAAGCAGGCCCCCCGGGCGGCAGAGGCGGCGGCGCCCAGCAGAGCCTCGGGCACAGGGAACCCCGGTGAGCAGGCATAGCCCTGCCCTTGGCACCCACAAGGCTGCAGGGAAGAGTTCCTGCTGTGCAGCAGGGCAGAGCCTCGCTGGCTGCTCGGGAGCACCGAGATCCCATCCAGGCCCTTGGCCAAGGAGGACGGGACACGCTGGCACGGCCGGAGCGCTCAGTGCTGCTCACACACAGCAGCTCGGGGAGAGGAGAACACCCTCTTAGGGACTGGCATAGTGAGACTCAGGGGTTTTGGAGAGTGTATGTTTTACAGCTTTTTAAAATGTATTGAAATGTCCTGGTTTTCTATGGCTTTTATTGCAGCTGGGCTGTACCAAGGCAGGCAGCCCAGCAGGGGTCCCCCTTGCCCGTGTCACAATCGTCAGTCGGGACATTCGGGCAGCTCGTGCTGCAGGACACCAGAGGGGCTGAGCTCAGCCTCGCCTCCCGAGGCCTCGTGTTCCATCTCCTTCCTGCCGCACACGTTCTGCTAAACCACCACCAAATACACAGTGGGTACTTCTTGTCTCCACTGATGTCAGAGGTATCGATGTTGTGGTTGAAACTGGAGAGCTGGGCACATGAAGACACAACCCTCCATAAAGCACAGTCCAGAGCCTTGTGCAGCCCTCGAGTGGTTCTGCAGGCTGAGCAGGGCAGCTCTTTGATGGGACTTTTTGATCAAAAGTTGTTTCAGCAATAAAGCAAAGCTTTTTGCTTTACCCCTATCTTATGTGTTTCAGTGATTTCACCTCTTTAGAGCAATAAGGATGGATTTGATTGGTTGTACCTTGCTTAAAAACACAGGTTTGCAGCCAGGCCCCTGTCCTGCTGTACAATATGTTCCAGCTTAAATTCGACTGGGAATTCAGCTGTCACACTGAACAACTTGTTGCTTTCCCAAAAGAATAATCCATACTGAATGCTGAACCTAAACCTAAGGACACTCCCTCACTTGGGCAAAAGCTGGAAAAGGCAAGGTAATGGGGAAAATATCCAGACAGTAACTGATACAAAGAAGGTGTAGAGGTGGTGATTTGCTGTCCCCAGGGGCTGCAGAGCACCAAGATAAGTTGTCATCTGGCAGATTCAAAGCAAGGAACATGAGGAACTTGTTTATGCTGAAGTTTGTTGCCACAGGATGAGATTTTTGGATTCAAAAGTATTACCGAGACAATTTTTTTAAAAAGAGGAATTTGTGGGCAAATATTGAGGTCTTACCTGTGCACTGACTGTTCTTCAGAGAGCCTGTGAGGGAAGGGCTGTTGCAGACCTGCTCTCACACAGTTCCTGTGGCACCCAGCACTGGCCAGTCCCAGGTGGGATACTGGTCTTGGTAGCCTTTGCCTGCTCCTTGCAGGCTCTTGGGCAGGGCAGGAGAAGGGAGCTGGCTGCCTCCACTGACCTCAAATTTGGATTATTGATCCTATCCCTGGCTGCCTGGAGGCAGTTTTTAGGGCAATTAAGAGAATTCTATGGGTGGTAAAGAATGTGGAAAAACGTGCTGTGCTGAAACCAGCAAAGTTACACCCCAACATGTCTTTTCTGATCTCAGTGACCTGGAGTACAGTAAATGATGTCCCATTGCCATTTGACCCCTTTCTGACCCATCTTTAGCTACTTTAGGCAGAGGGGCTACTCAAGGTGTGGAAATTGTTCTGGTGTTGGCTGCTAAATAGTAAATTGTGTTGTACATAAAACTGTTCCAGAAAGAGGGCCTGCAAGGGCATCTATAATGCATGATTATATGACTGCTAAATCTTTGGCCAAATCGTGCCAGCCACTTCTCTTGCATTAATTCAAAGCAGAGCTAATTCTGCACAGAGGTGCCAGAGCAGCTGCTTAAACAGCTTTAAGGAACCATAATTTTATAATCTCCTGAATATTAGCTGTTAATTTGTTACTTTGTGCCCACAGTGCTGGAGTGACTGACGAACTTGGACAAGGGGATCACTGTCACAGGCTGCTCTGAGTGTGCTGGTGGCCATTCAGGTGCTTGGAGCAGCACCATGAAGAGCATGAACGTTGCAGAATGGGATGAATTTTACCCATTTCAGTTCAGTTCCCTGGTAATGATTTGCTGTGGTGCTACCTGAGCATTGGTGCTGGTAGGAGAGAAATGGAAGGGCGGTGTGGTGCTGAGGGCAGGAGGATACTACGGTGTCATTTTGGACAGTAGTGTTGGAGCTTTCACCATTGTGACACTTGTGGCAAGGTTTTCTCGTCCCCATGTGCAGAAGAATTTGGTTGTTTTCCATGCAAGTGGCACAGAAGGGGCTTAGACTGTCTCCTGTCATTGGTTTATGCCCCCTGAGAGGGGAACAGGCCAGAAGACACCAGCTGGGCCCCTTTTTAATGGGATTTTTGGTTGTGTGAGGAGCCGTAGGCCGAAAAATAATCCTTCTGTGGCCAGGAAACTCAAAGTGCTGCTGTGAGGGCCTTTGCCAAGTGATGGCAGGGCTGCTGTTGAGCGAGCTGCTGTGCCAGCAGCCTCAGAATCACTGCTGTGTTTGTCCTGGCACGTGTCCCCCAAGCTGACCCAGTGTCATTGCCAGGTCTGAGGTGGTCAAGTGGTTCCCATTTGGTCCTTGGTAAATGAAGTTCAAAGCAACCTGTAACCTGGTTATACAATTCAGCTGTGCCCTAATTCAGGTCAAAGAATACGAGAGTACAATTTCACAGCAGTGCTGAGTTTGGTCTATTTAAAAGAGAGCTCAAACTGGGTCCCACCTTTCACAGGGTCCCCAAGACCTGCTCTGGGTGGAAACACCACGTCAGTGAGCAGCCCTGGAGACTGAACATCCATCACGTGTCCCGTGGCCCAGATTTCCTTTGGAGCTGCCGACGAGCCTCGCTTTGGGGCTTCAGGGCTTCTTATGCTTCCTGTGCCACAGCAACTTCAAACATGTTCTTTGCTAAATCTCTGCTAGGACACCAAGATTAGAACTCTCTGCTCCAGTTATTAATCTCTGGAATACTTAATGTGCTGTGTAAGACAGCATCTCAGAAGAAAGAGAAGATGCCCGTGAACTGTCACTTAAAATTTAGGATTATCCCTCCAGAGACAGCCCACAATGATCCTCTGGCAGTCAGTCATAAACCACAAGTTTTGAAGCTTGTGTGGGATGAGCAGGGGAGGGGAGAATGCTGTAATGGATTTAACATTATCCCCAAAGTCATATGGTGGGATTTCCACCCGATGGTTCGGAACGCCAGGCACAGAGCAGCTGTGCTGATTCCCATTGCTCACTCCCACTGCTCTGAGCAGGGAGCGAGCTGCTCCCTGAGCATCAGCTTCAACACAACTCGATTTGAAATGGCTCAAACCCTGGGCATGGCTTGCCAAGAGTTTTTCAGGCTCCTTTCATTCCCTCTTTTCAGGCACTCAGCTTCCTGTATGTAGTTGACAAACACCTTTTCCCCCTCCTTGTTCACACGAGCTCAGCCCTCATGTCAGCAAGGTGTCATAGTTTCAAGGGATTTTTTTGTTGTTGTTTATTTTTAAGTTATATGGGGTTTTTTTACATCCTTGGGGGTCTTTTCTTCCTGTTCTTGAGCAGTGGACTTGGTTCCCATTTTCTAATGCAGCAGAGGCCATGATGAGAGAACCATTTTCATGGATCCAGCTCGTACAATGTTTGCTCATGACAATTCACAGCTGTTGCTCTGCCCTCAGTTCTGTGTCACAGCAAAGCCAACCTGAGAGGCTTTCACAGAGTGCACAACTCCTCTGGGGAAGGAGGGAGGGCAAGTAAAATCATGGAGGCTTGGTCCATCTGTGCTTAATGCAGTGTGCCAAGTGGAAAAATCTTCAAACCACTCATTTCCTGAAGCCAGCAGAAGTCTCAAGAGTGGTGAGAATCTCTCTGCAGGTATGCTTTTATTTTTAAGCAAGTGCTGCTCCCCACTATCAGAAGCAAGCTGGATTTATGGTCTGACTGAGAAACTTCTGTGCTCTTAAAATTCCTGCATTTAGTCAGGACAGTATTTTTTCAGCTTTTAAATTATTTCAGAACTGAGGGGAAGTATGAAACAGCTTCTCCCTTCATCTGACAGGAGGTAAATATGCAGTGCTGATGGGGAAAGCATTTTTATGTTGTCAGTGATGTTCTGTGAAGGCATCCAAGTTCCTGCACTTCAGCAGTCAGGCTGGTACATCAGGAGGAAGCTCATCCCCAGGGAAGCTTGTGGCAGGTCTGGCTGGACAAATGAGCTTCACAACATGCAAGGAAGGAGTGTGGCTTTGTTTAAACCTATGCCAAATGAATTCCAGAGGAGAGAGACCTTTGGAAAGCTCCTCCTGTCTGAGCTCTTTGGGGCTATAGAGGGTGATAGAGTATTGGATAGTAGGGAGACCACAGTGCACTGGGTGCCTGCCTTGTTTGGGTGAAGGGCAAGGGTGTGTGGTGGACCTGTGGGCAGGAGAAGTTTTGAGGGATGGTGGTGACCTGCAGCCCCCAAAGCCTCAAAGCTGCTGTGGTGACACTTTCCCGAGTACCCTGATGCCCAGGAGGGTTGGGAGGCTGTTGGCTGCAGCAGAGGCTGGTTTTCCTTCTCTCTAAACTATCACCCTGTTTCTGCAGCTCTCCCCAGAGCACACTCCATGCTCCTAAATGGCTCCTTATGCCAAGTGGGAAAACTGTCCTGTACGAGCTTGGGAGGCTGGGAACTCACTGCCTTGTCTGAGCTTGCTTGGAAGCGAGTTCCAGTCTGGGCAAACAGTTTTTGGGTAGTCTTATCTTTCCACTAAACATTTTGATGTGGAGGTTTTGTTCTTCAGGGTGTTTTCATTCCCTTCAGAGGAGAATAGTAATGGGTAAAACTATCGTGCCTCACTGGCACTTGTTTCTGCACTTGAACAGCAGCCCCACTCTGTCCAGATGAGGAACTGTCCCGTTGTTCTGATTTTCCTGCTCTCTTTTGAAAGAGCCCCTTCACTGGGCTTCCCCACACAGTTTTAGAAATAACTCAGTCCCTGCTGAATGACCAGAAGTCTCCAGTGGCACACAGACCTCTCTGTCACCCTCCTCACCTTGAGCACCAGCTGCCTTTCAGCATTTTGTCTGCTACACTTCGATAAATCCACCTGATCTAGAAGCCATCAGCTAATCAACTCCCAGTGCTCCAGGGGCAAAATGCCTTGAGAGGGTCCCAAACTGCTTTCTTGGACACATCCACAGTGACATGTCACCCTTAAACTTAGTTTTGTGTTCCTTGTGCATTAGCACATTGCTCCTGGCTGGCATTGCTTCTCAGCCCTGGGAAATGCATTTCATATCCTCATCCTTACATCAGTTTATTTTTCCCACTCTACAACTTGGTTAAAATATACCCCACTCCTCCGCTCACCCCAGATTCCTGCCACATACCTGGCATTCTTTCATCCTTAATGAGATGAAGGAGTGGGGGATTTCACCCTCCTGGAATTTTAGAGGAATACTAAGTGGATTTCTCATGAAAAGCCCCATTTAGGATATGAATCTCTCTAAAAGATAGTCCATGACAGCAAACCTTGCTTTTGCTGGTAATGGTGAGCAGAGCTTTTAGTTCCCTATTCAATTATTGCTTTCTGCTTGGTTGTTGTAAGTATCAGCATTGATGGAGACTGTGTTGGAGCAAGTTCCCAGTGGATGAAGCAGAGATTTGTGTCCTTGCAAAGGTAAATGGGGGGACCAGTGGAACTCCTGCTGCAATCTGGCCAAATTCTCCATGTAGACAAGACACCATAAAAGTGGTTAAGTCAAAATAGTTTTCATCCAGATTCAGTCATTAATTTCCCTTAATAAACATAAAGGTCTCTTGGATCAAAGGTTCCTCCAGCCTGGTCCTGGAAGTGACCTGCAGGAGATGTTGAGGGGGGAGTATGAGAACAGGAGCAGTGTGATGTGCGTGTAAAACAGGGAGAGGATGGAGAATCGTCCCAGCTGGTCAATGCTGCACAGCCAGGGACACAGGAACACAGTGCTCCTGAGCCCTGGCATGGCATCCATCACACACATTGAAAGGCCAGGTTAAAGCATCCAAATTACAGAGCTCAGCAAGGATGAAGAGTTTGGAGTAGCAACACCACTCTGGACTGAGCATCATGTTGGACTGCTGGGCTGGGAATGTTCCTGAGCTGCAGCGAGGCAGCTGTGCCTGCCCCAAGCTGTGCCAGCCCCAAGCTGTGCCCTGTCGGTTCCAGGGGTGCTCTGGGTGGGGTGCTGTGACTCCAAAACCAACTCTAACAGAAAGTTGTTCGGCAGCTACTGCACACACACACACCCCCACACCCACCCCCCCACCCACCGGATAGCTTCAACAGGTCAACAGCAAAGAGGCAGGAAGGGTTCTTGTGTGGAATTCTATAGCAGATGTTTATTCCAGCCCTGCTGCTCGTGAATGGGACCAGCGACAAAAACCAAGACCCATACAGAGTTCAAGGTTAAATACGGGGGTCGGGAGAGCTGAGGTTATGGGGCAGTACATAGGCGGGGCTGAGGTATGGGGACAAATAGGGAACCAGTGAAGGAGGGACTAAGGGACAAGGGAGAATGGGGAAACAGGGAAGGGAGAACATTCTGGGTTAGGGCCATATAGGGTAGAAAGGGGCAGGGGAGGCCAACGGGCCATTAGGAGAGACAGAGGCAGGGTACATCTCTGTAACAGAACAGGGCATCCTGAGAGAGGCCTTTTTCGTCACTTTAACCTGGGAGCATTTCTCCACTTGAGGCACCTTTTCTCCAGGGGGTTCTTATGATCCCTGGTACCATGGGCTCACTGGCCACCACAGTGCCCAGCAGTGAAGGGCTGGGACAGGACACAGCGAGCCCGGCGCTGCTCCTGCTCTGCGAGAGGGGCTTTGCTCAGCCCCACGGGGCAGAGGCAGCGGCAGGACGAGCCCTGGGTCCCGCTGTGTGGGGGCTCCGGGTTCCTTTCATCCAGCCCTGCTGTGGCAGAGGGCCACGGGCTGTCCTCGCTGCTGGCAAACAATGGAGAGGAAGGCTTTGATTCCAGCAGTGATGGAGACACTCCTGCTCCAGGGTGGTGCCGATGGAAGGAACTGGGGGCTCGGTTATTTGCTTTTATCCTTTGTTAACCGCTGGTAACTTCTTGTTGTGGGAACTGCTGCGACTCCTCTGTAGGTTTTATTTATGCTCTTTGGCTGACGTGGTGCGCAGGAGGCCTTTGATACTGGGCCCCGGGAGTGTCCCCTGGGCTGGGAACGGGAAGAGCCGAGCCGGGCTGTCCTCAGGCACATCCAGCCCGGGCCGGGGGCTGCTGTCCCGCTGCGGTGGCCCCGCACACGGCCCGGGGAGCACACAGCAGCCCCACGCTGGGGTGGGTGGCCCCAGCCGGGTGATTTGTGCCCAGCATTGCCCTCCTGTGCCACAGCAGTGTCCCCTGTCAGCAGCAAAGGTGGCTGAAAGCAGCTGGTGGTGCCGCAGTGCCAGCGGGTGGAGAAGATGCAGTTGGGCATTTATGGGAATTTGTAGGGTTTTTCTAGGGAGACAAGAACTGGGAGGATACAGAGCTTTTTGTAGTGGGTTCATGCTGCAGGCTTATGCCTGGAAGAGCTGGGAAATACCCAATATGTGATCCAGGAGAGCTTTGCTCAGGCCTCATTCCACAGGAACTGCACTGAATTGAGGCTGTGAGGGATGATTCCCCAGCTCCTGAGGGCTTGGCTTCCCCCTGTGCTGTAAAACTTAATCCATGCCTTTTACCATAGTTCCTACTCACAGGAGGCTGCTTCTGCCCCTTGCTGCCCAGATCCATTTGTCTGGGTACTGAGTGAAAACAGCTTTTATAATGATGCAAAAATGGAGGGAATAACTCATATTTATACTACCCCTGAGCCCAGTCTCTTGAATGCATGTTAGAAATCTCAGTGAACACTGTTTTTCACCACACAACAGATTCCCCAGGCAGCAGAGATGACAATCCCAGGAACCATAAACCCCTTGAGCGTGTTTACCCAACTCAAAGTGCACTTTATAACATTATATCACCTTCAACCCACTCTGCAATTGTACATGCTGGGATTTGAAACAGCTACAAGCACTGCTTGTGCTGTGTGTCTTACAGAGAGCTTGGGAATGTGTTTTTAATTGTGAATTTAGGAGCTGCGGATGGCAGTTTTACAAGCAGTGTCACTTCAGTCACAGGAGCCAGCAGCCACCAACAATTGATTTTATCAGGTATCAAAGTGCACCCTTACACTCTGGGAAGCAGGGCTCAGAGAGGGATTTTATCTCAAGCTGTGGGCTTTATGGGGAGGGGTTAAGTAGATGGTCAGTGTTTCAAGGAGAACTTTCAAGTGCTCTCCAACACCTCTCTGCAGGCTGGCAGCAGGGACTGAGCTACAGAGCCACGTGGGAAGGGGAGCTGGTTCACAAGGGAATGTCCCTACCCTGGAAAAAGTAGATGTTAAGAAAACAACAAAAAAATTACCCCTCCAAACACCACTGTTGTGATTTTGAACCCAAAATAGCAATTTGGTGTTTCCCATAGAAGGAACCCTCCGTGACTCGTTCTGAGCAGCCCCACTGACCGCTTCCTATTTTTCTTCCTTGTAGGCTGCTGTTTGAGCAGCTCCAGCTCCTGAATTGAAGGAAGTGTTTTCCTGAAATGCAGACAGAAATGCTCCTGGGTTTTCTGGCTCAGGAAATCAGTCCTCAAATCTGAGGCAGACTTTGGGGCCACAGACACCAGCAGTCCCCAGCAGGCTGGTAGGAACCCAGTGAGTCCAGCCCTGCCAGAAGGGACAAATTCCATTTCTCCTGTTTTGCAGACTTCATGTCCTTGACATATTTTTGTTTCATGGGCTTTGTCAGAAGATGCCCAGCCAGGCTGCCCCTTCCTTTCAAAAGAAAGCTTAAATCTAGGTGAAAAAAACCCTGGTATTTTATATTATTATAAATATATATATTATTTTGGTATCCTAAGATCTTCCTGGAAATTAAAGCAAAAGTATGTTTATTTTTAAAGTGTATTGCACCTTCATGTCTCTGCTTGAAAATAAAAAGGTTGTACCCCTCTCAATGTGACACCAGTTTATTCTGAGATGTATAATTTAAACATTTTGAACTTAAGTGCAAGCCTTTAAAGCCACAATCTCTTAGTACCACTGCCACGACTGTTTAGACATAAAAGTCATTTGATTACAGCTTTATGTTAAATGAGGAACCATAATTAATACGATCATGTTTAATTTCTTCCTTACTGAACATAACAATAGAATAATTTCTCCAGAGAGAAGAGTATTTCCTCAAATGAGTAAATGACAAGATTTTAAAAGTAATTTAGCTATTGGAAAGAGAAGTTTAAGGCATTAGATAGGATTGGTGCAGGACATAAGATGCAGAATGCCCTGCTTGAGATGTGGAGAGACAATCCCAGGGAGCTTCATTCCGTCCTGCAGCATCCCCCTTCCCTGGTGTTGTGGTTTAATTCCAGCCAACATCTCAGCCCCATGGAGCCACTTGCTCACTCCCCCAGTGTGAGGGGTGAGAGAAAAGTGAGAAAACTCGTGGTCTGAGATAAAGGCAGTTTGAAAGTCATGCATGCAAGCAAAACAAAACAAGGAATTCATTCCCCACTCCCCATGGGCAGCAGGTGTTCAGCCCTCCTTAGAAGAGCAGAGCTCCACCACGAGTAACAGGGGCTGGGGAAGACAAACACTCCAAATGTTCCCTTTTCCCTCTTCTCCTCCCATCTCTGTGTGCTGAACGTGAGGCCACGTGGGCTGGGATATCCCTGGAGTCAGCTGGGATCAGCTGTCCCACCTCTGTCCCTTCCCCACGTCTTCAGCACCCCCAGGCTCCTCGCTGGTGGAATAGAAAAGTCCTGGGCACGATGCAAGCCCTGCTCAGCAGGAGCTGAAACATCCCTGTGTTATCAACACCGTGTTCAGCACAAACCCAAAACAGGCCCATACCAGCCACTGTGAAGAAAATGAACTCTATCCCAGCCCAAACAAGCACACCCAGGTGCAGGTGGAGCAGCGGGATTTCCCCGAGTTGTCCCTTTTCCTGCCAGCACTGTTTCATGGAAAACACAGAATGAAAAGCCTTTGGCTGTCAGAGCTCCACAAAATATGCTCTGTTTTTCACTACTCTCTCCCATTTTTGCCTAAACTACATTCCCTGGACATTTTGGGAATCAGAACATGTGTAGAGAAGCAGCAATGACCCTGCTGTCATGCCCAGCCCCTCAGTGACTCTTTCCAGAAGAGGCTCATAAAGGTTTATAAACCTAGGAGCCCGTGCACACAGAGGCAATTTATACTGAAAGAGGGCAAATTCGGTTTAAATATAGGGAATAAATTCCTCCCTGTGAGGGTGGGGAGGCCCTGGCACAGGGTGCCCAGAGAAGCTGCGGCTGCCCCTGGATCCCTGGAAGTGTCCAAGGCCAGGCTGGCTGGGGCTTGGAGCAACCTGAGGTACTGGAAGGTGTCCCTGCCCATGGCAGGGGGTGGAACAAGAGGGTCTCTAAGGTCCCTTCCAGCCCAACCCATTCCATGCCTGGGTGATTTTCACCCAGCTCTAAGTTCCTGCACATCCCCACAGGTTTGTGGGATGCTCTGGAAAGGTGCCCTGATGTACCTTTATAATTTGCTCCTGTACAAACCAGGGTTTGATGGCTCCATGCCAGCTGCCCTGCCGTGAGTGAAGCAGCTCCTGCAGCTGGCACTGCTGGCTGTCCCTGCAACACCCTGGTGCATCCCACAGGGATCACAATCCCAGCACTGACACCTCATCCCTTTATCTCCCATACAGCACATTCTGCCATCGAGTCCTCGAGCCTGGGAACATTTATCTTCTGCTGGTGGGAATCCAGCACTAATGACTTCAGCAGGAGCAGAATGATGCAGCTGGAATATGCTTTATCCACACCCTGGTACAATGTGCCACAGCATTGATCACACATCACTGCTCACCTCTGAACCTCCAGCCCGCATTTTTCGTGTAATGTAAGTACATTTGTGCTTTTCCCTTCCACACGGCTGCACACTGACACCCACATGTCCAAGGCCACTATTACCCTTGTGTTTCAGGAATACAGCTGGCTGTCACTGAGAGGGTGTTGGAACACCCTTGTGCCCAAGAATATGACCTTCAAATTATTTGCTTAAACTTCTGAATGCAGAGGGAGGAGAGTGTATGTCAAGCTCTCTGTTACTGCAGGGCTGAAAGAAGAAATAAGTGCTTATTTCTGCCTGCAGTTCCTCCCTGAGCCGTTCCCCAGGAGTACTTTGGTATTGAGTATCCCTCCCAGATTTCTGGTGACATTATTAGTGATAACGGTCAATTAGGTGCACGGGGAAGGGAGGAAGAGTGATCAACAGAGATGCCAATTTTAACAGTAGCAGGATAGGAGAGAATTAATGTTTGCTGAGCAGAAAGATTAAGATCCTAACAGAGAAGGGAAGAGAAGGAAAAATTGGAAGCCTTCAAAGAAAGAACTACAGAAAACATTTAATGCTGCTTTTTCAGGCTTGCAGAACAAGCCAAACACATTTTCACCTGCTGGCTCAGATCTGACTTTTGATTCACAGTTATATAATGTTCTTTGCAGCCCACATTTTAAGCAGGGTCTGAAGGTAAAAGGATCCGGGGGCCATTGTATTGTCAGGGAGAGGAATGTGGTTTTGTGATAGAGGTGGGAATTTGCAGCAGGTCAGGTCTGAGCTGCTCAGGGATTAGGTCAGTATCAGCTCTCAATGCTGCCTTGAGGCAAATTGAATTTTTCACAGAGGAGTAAAAGATGACGAAAGAAAGAAAGAAAAAAAACCCCCAACCCTACACTAATCACCTGCCACTAAATAAGGCACCATGAACTATTCACCACCTCCACTCTGCTTTATACATTACTGCAGTAATTACATGGCACATTTGGTTGGAGCATTTCTAATCCTTGCAGAATAAAAGGGATCCTGCCCAGCTGTGCCTGTGCTGTGTTGGTGGCTGCATTTGAGTGCTTGGTGGTGGGCTCAGGCAGTGGGTGAGGTGTAGGCAGGCAGGAGATGAGCTCAGAGGGATGGGGATAATGAGTGTGGAGGATGTCCAGCTGGGAATCAGCTTTGTCTCACAGGGGTTTGATTCTCAGCTGGGTGATTTCAGAAGTTTGGGGTCTGTTGGTTTGCACTGATGGCTGCTGTTGGAGAGGAGGCAACCAGGCTGCCTCCTCCAAAACAGGTACTGGGTGTCTGTTTCTTGCTGCTTTTCCTTCTGTAGTGGAGTAACCCCAGTGAGATCCCACCTTAGGTGCTCCCAAGGAGTCCTGTAACTCCTGTTAGACCCTTGGCTCAAATCCCTGCTTGTCTTAAGCTTTGTGGGATGGATGGATGGATGGATGGGTGTGTGCTGAGGATGGGATTGGAATGGTGTTTCTGCAGGACAGGTGTCTCTGGCCTCTATCTCCTGGTGAGCAGAGCTCCTTGCAGAAACCCTGCAGTGGTCACAGGCTCCCTTTTACTCTGCTTAAAGGAGGCTCACTCTGGGTAGAAGAGACCTGTTTTCACACAGTAAACAGGGAAGAAAGCTGTAGATACATCTGAGATACTGTTCTCCTTACTCTTGAATTAAGAGAAGGCTTAATGATGGCTCTGAGAGTGTTTCCTACTGCCGCTGCTCGGAGAAGAAGGGAGTGGAAGCATCTCATCAAGGATCACCAGGACTGTTTCCCCACCTCTCTACTGGCTGAAAATAATCTGTAGCATGAATTTTGCTTTGCTTCTCCTGCTCCTGGGGCTGTAGACTCTCTCCCAGTCCCCCTCCCACCCTCCTGCCATAGCTGTGCACGGCCAGGCTTGGCACTGGGGGTGATTAAGGGAAGGAAGATGGAAGGGAAAAAGCCAATTGTCACAGTGTGGACAACAGCCTGGTGGCCCTGCAGAGAAGCAAAATCTATTGCAACACCTTTGCCAGCAGTGCTGAAAGCAGTGCCTGTTTCTCACAGGCTCAGTGCCAGGAGTCAGGACCTGTCTCCAGCGGTGGTGTGGGTATGCTCGGGCTTGGGCTGAAGTGGAGGGTTCAGGTTGAGCAAGTTGAGCCAGGTGTGCCAGCAGCACTTTGTGGTGCTGCCAGGTCTGCTGGGGACTCACTGAGCTGCGGCCTGGCAGGGCTGTGACACTGCTGAGGGGCTGGGACTGTCACCTGCACGGTGACAGGGGGGTGCTGCAGAGGACACAAATTAACTATTTGAGTTAATCTTCTGTTTGTGATGCTCTGTTGATGCTGATGTGCCTGATCCTGGGTGGTTTTGGTGACATTCCTGCTTGGTGGCTGCCTTGGCACACTGTGGGAGGCATCAGCTGGTTGCACTTGGAGGGGAAATGGATGATTCCCTCAGTGCAGAGAAGGTGGAGGGGTGCTGGCTGACTTCTTGAGGTGTTCATGCTGGGGGTTCATTATGATGTGTGCAGTGCTAGAGCCCTGGGAACCTGAATAGGAGTGGTTTGAGTTATTTGTAAATTCACAGCAAATGGAGGTGTCCAGCAGCACTGGGTGAGGTGGTCAGAGGACAAACGAGGCTGTGACCCTGGGCAAGCCTGGGGCCAGCCAGGGACACACCTCCAGCGTGCCTCCTCCTGGGATTTCTGGCTGTCCCTGCAGCCCCTCGGGGCAGGGACAGGGCTCATGCCTGTCCAGAGGTAATTAAAAGCTCTTGATGAGTGATCTCTAAATTGGGTGTCCCCCAGGCGGTGTGAGAGCCCAAGGAAACCACACGGACTTTTCCCTTCCAGTGCTGCTCTGTGCCTGTGTTGGGCAGAGGCAGTGAAAGCATCAGCTTTCCAGTAATAAGGAATTTATAGCAACCCATTAACTCTGCTAATTCTTGCCTTAAGAAATGAAAAGAGCTGCTGCATGAATTAGTAAAAGGAAGCAGGAGAGGGTTTTTCTCTATCCCTCCCTACACGTGTGAATTGAGAGTGGTGCTCCTCCACCCTGCGGTCCTTGTGCTCCCAGGGGAGGCGTCTCCCACCTCCAGCTGGGCTGTGCCAGGAGGCTCCCAGGGCTTTGCCATGGGCTGGGGGACGATGCTGCCAAGCCAGGTGTGCCAAAGCCTGGCATCCACAGTGAGCATCAATATCTCTGTGCTCATGAGAGCTGCAAACTGACACTTTTTTTTTTAAGAAGTCAGATCTGAAACTTCAGTTACACTCCGTGGGGATACATCTTTTATTTAGGTACACGCACCTGACTGAGCACTTACAGCCTACCACCCACAGGAAAGGCAAGATTTTGCCCCTTGCTCAGCAGAATTGGCATTTCAGGTATTATGAGGTGATTTGGAAGTGTCCAGCCTGATAACAAGACAAGGCTTCTGTTGATATCTGTGGGAGCAGACTTAAAGCAATATTCATTGCTTTTGGAAACCTTTCTTTTTCCTACTGTATTTCAGATTTAGATGATTCCCCCCCTCCACTGTTTCATGGTCAGGGATAGGAATATCTCCTTGATACAAGGTACTGATATTTAACATCAGGCTGCTCTAGTCCAGGTATAAAAATAATTTCTTAGAGTGTGATTTAAGGCACAGCCAAGAAAATAATTTTAAATGTGAATACTCACTGCAGCTGTGAGACTTAATAGACATAAATCTGTGTTTCTGGTGACTTCACTGATGCCTCACCCCCCCATATGCCTCTAAAACATTATTACCAAGAAAATTTAAGACCTTACCAAAGAAGCTTAGCCACAGCATTTTGTGTTGTGTGCTATTTAGTGTCCCAAAGTGCTGAGCAGGGCAGTTTAATCCCACACCTGAAGGCTTTGGTGGCTGTTTTGAGAGGTTTCATCCCAGCTGACAGACCTGGCTGCAGAGTCTGTTGGCTCAAGGCAGACCAGAAGTCCCCCACTTTAACCACTCCCCTCGGGAATAACTTAGGATGGGTGCCAAAGCATCTTCTCAAACCAAGGGACAGCTGGTCCATCCCCAGCCTATTGTAAACCAGCCATGCAGAAAGACATCCCGAATTCTCCCTAAACTCCAATCTGCAGAATTGGATTCCTTTTATGAGTAGGAAAATACTGTAACTCCTTAAGAAATTAAGACTACTCAGATTAACCACCACAAATCCTCCCTTCTTTCTTTCTCCTCCAGAATAACCCTTCTCAAAAACCTTTAGGAAATGAGTGGGGTTAGGCTTGCAGAGCACTGGGACAGCCAGGTACTGCTGCGAGCTGACCCTGTCCCTTTGGGGTCTGTTCAGTGCCACCAGTCCCCAGTTCAAGTTCTGCTGGTAACCAGCCCTGAGTCATTGCTCCATTAATTCTGCTGAGCCTTCAGCAGTGCTCATTTCAAACATCGGGGCTTTATTCCTTCACCTGTGGGTGGAATTTAAAAAAATTAATTAATGCTAAGCAGTTACCAACATTTAGAAGTGTCTTGTGTGCTTTGAAATAACTTTTTCCACTGTCCTCTTATATTTCTGGAATGCCATCTTCCTCTCTGCACTGGTATTTTCCTGGGAGTTTGAGCAGTGTGGTAGCTCTGGCTACTGAGTCAACACCTTTCAGGCTGAAATAAGTGTTGTTCATGTAATGTAAGTGGCAAAGGCTCAATTTTGATTACTCCAACCCCAGTGCTGGGAGTTTTTATCCATCCTGTCACCTCTAGAACAGCTGAACAACTGCATGGTTAAACTTGGATGTTGTTAAACAAGCAGCAGCAGTCGATGAAGGGATGTGGGACATTGATAAAAACTTGAAATGAAGCCCTCTGCACTCTGCCTGGTCAGGCACCAAATCTTCTAGTGGGAATTAGAAGTCAACAGTTTTATTTCTTATAAAACGGAGAAGTATGTGAGGAAAACTCATCTGTGAAACAACCATCACCTTACTCTGTTCCTTTTTTTTTTCTTCTTAGTATTTATTTTTCCTGGAAGTTCATCCTTGTGACAAAAATATCAGACAAAGTCTGTGGGACAGTAATGTCCATGATCAGACTAGGTGGTACAACTGTGAACCAGACTTTCCATGAGCACTCAGAGTATCAGAGCAGGAAACTTCCAATTAATATTGATTAGAATCAATTTTTTCCCCCTCATTTTAAACACTGCAGCACAGTGTATGTTGTCATCATCACTTTTCCTGTTACAGTTGTTGTATTGATTTTTTTCCTGCTCATTAGGATCTCAATGAAAAAATGTTCTTCCATTTGTTCTGTAACGTGACCAGGGCTAGTTAACTGGAATACATGGGAAAGCAATTAGGAACATCGTGACCTGCAGTAGATGCAGAGCCATGCCCAAATGAACTGCTGAATGCACTGAGAAAAGAAAAAACATTCATCTTCTTTGCTAAAAGCTTGATAAAAATGGGAAAATCTGGGGTGTTGCAGAATAAAACCCAAGTTTGGGGCAGGAGCGACTTGTGTGTTCCCATAGCCAGGGAATGGGGTTTGTTCTGTGTGTTCTGCTCTGTTAGGTTGTCTTGATACATCATTAAACCAGGTCTCAGTAGCCTCAGGGGGGAAAAAAAGAATCCTGATGTTGCTTTTAGAGCTGTGTGTGTTGTGTAATACTGAATATTCAATTAAGGTTGGATACCTTAACCTTGAGTCTGTGTTTCTAATGTCAAGGAACTTTGATAAAGGGCTGAGTTTCTGCTGCCTCCTGACGTGTCTTTTGTTGTTGCTTTGTTCTCATTCTCACTGTTCTTAAATGCTGATTATTTAAATGAGAATTTATGGATTTAAAGAGCAAAGGCATTATGTTCCCTTTTGGAAACACTGGGCACGTGTGACTGACTGCACTCTGAAAACAGAACCCAGGTTATTTGAATGCTGCTGCAGCAGAGTCTGGTGTTTGCACAGCATCATCCCTGTCCAGGCAGCTGACCAGTAAAGCCATCCTTCTCACGGAGGAGAAAGTCCTGAGCACGGAGTATCTGTGTTTAAATCGCTATAACCCAGCCCCTGGCTCTCACAGCTGTAAGTCCGAGCTGCAGCTTTCCTTCCTCAGGCCCTGCTAAAACTAACAGGGGGACTTTCATCAACTGTAGAAACTGGATCTGGCTCTGAAAGATGGACAAAGGCTTCTGACACTCCTGCTGAGGCTTTTATGCCTTCAGCTATCAAGTGTGTTCTGTGCAGAGCATCATTAAAGATGCATGGCCTGTCAGGATCATTTCCCGGCGGGGCAGCGCTGCCCCGGCTCGGAGCAGCAGCTCCAGCATTCAGTCCCCTCGTGCTCCTTTGCTTCACACATGGTCAGGTCCTGCTGGACTCGGGGCCTCTCTGGCCCAGCCAGGTACAGCTGTCTGATGTGAGGGAGCCAGGGATGGCAGTGCCAGCCTTTCACGGGCTCGCTCTGGGGTGCTGCTCCAGGGGACAAAGTGTGTGGTCACTGCTGGGAGAGGAGCAGGACCTGAGTGAAGGCACCAGAGCCATGGGAATGGTTGGAGAGAAATTCCTGTCAATAAACCCCCCTGGAAGCTGGAAGATGAAACTCCTCAGACAGCAGAAGCAGGGGACTGAGCAGGCTGCAAGGCACAGCATGGCTGGTTCATCTCAAGGGTTAAGTGCCAGCACAAGCCAAAGGCTTGGGGTTATGATTCCAGAAACGTGTTTGCAGTTTTTCTGTTCCAAAGGGTTCTCAGGCCAAGTTTCTCTCTGAGCTTGGATTAAAAAATACATTGCCAGTTGTATATCTAAACAGAAGTGCCAGGCACACCCTTAAACCCTTCAGCTTGTCAAATACCTGAATGCCACAGGGTATTTTGTGGCTAAATGTTCTGTGCTCTTACTGCAAACCAGATTATTGGACAATATTTGCTTAAACTGGGGAGAAAGCTCACAGACGATGACAAAGCACTGATGAGTTTCAAGTCCAGTGCACAGGAGATATTTTAATTAATTCCAATCAATGGCTGCCTAATAGAAAGTGGAAGGCCCTTTAATGGGACCAGTGTGTGAGAGCTGTGTAGAAAATTTCATAGTTTTCCTCTGGTAGTGCCCTGACCTTCCCTCTAAACCACAGTCTTCTGCAAAAGTGAAGAGGATTTCTGCAAAAGTGGAAAACCAACACTGGTTTTCCTTTCAAAACCAGTGTTGCTCTCTGTATTTGCCATTACACTTGACACTGTTGTGTTCCTGTGATCAAGGGGTATGTTCTTGGGTCAGGACTATTTTTAACAGATTAAAGAAACCAGAAGTTAGAGAAATGTGTGGTGCTGCAGGTATCTGAGGATGGTGTAGACCCCATTCTGCTGATGTACCAAACCTGGTAGCACAGCTCTGCTCTGGGTTTCTGTGTAAGTCTCTGCTTTCCCTGTGCATAGTTCCCAGGCTGGACAGCAGGAGCATGGCAATTATTTTCCCAATTTCCATCAGCTTTGTGAACTACAGGTGAAGGCCCATCCCTGTTCACTGTGAAGTGAGTTATGGGCTGGGTGACTTCTTCAAGGCCAAAAACTGAGAAATTCAAGGATGCTATCAGGAGTGACAGTTGCAAATAAAATAGCACTGTATTATCTAAATGCTAAACCATCTTTCAGTAGCCCAGTGCTGAGATGTTTTAGGAGCATCCTGCTTTGCCTGAGTGATATTTTCTTCCTAAAAGCCTCCATCACTGACACCAGAGCTGTCCAGAAATGCTTGATTTCAGGTAGCCAGTGGGTCTGGCTTCTGATTCACTCTTTTTGGAGACTGTTTTTTGAGATTCCCCTCCTCATGAGTAGCTGTGACCTTTAAACTCTCCGAGACAGCATCTATTGCTAATATATCAGTGCAGTGAGCTTATGCAGCACCAGCAGAGGGTTGTACTTTTATGTTTTGGTCTGTAAGTTGTACTTGGCCTTTGAAACCTCTTGCTCTCAAAGCTCCTCATAGACATAAACATAAACCAGCTCACTGCTGACCTTCAAAACTCCCAGCCAGGTGCAAAGTTTGCACCTTGAGATGATATTTGTGATTAATCTCCCCAAACTGCTGTGAAGAAGGTAAGTAACAGGTATTAAAGTGCCGTGTGAGGGTGAGAGGAAAGAAACAAGCTACAATAATAGAAAAGGTTTTCAGCTCCCCACCCATGGACAGAGAGAAGTGCTGCACTGTGTGGTCTTCCCCAGAAGCTTCTGGAGGTGGCACCTATCCCACATGTTGTTCTGCTCTGCTGCAGCAGGAGGGAGGCCACAGCAGGGACTTGAGGCACTAGAAAAGAGGTAGGGATTAGTTGTGAGGTTAAACCAGTGCTACTGCAGGGCTGCTGCTGCTCTGGGGGGCTGTGCTTGGCTGCAGTGCAATTCCTGCTTGTCCCTGCAGTACCTGTGCAGAGCTGGGGGGAGGAAACCACTTCCAGAGCAAACCCCCTCAAAGCAAACCCCACAGGATTTCATGTCAGGCACTCAAGTGACCCCATGGATGTGCTCACCTGACACCAGGGGACTGGCTCTGGGTACAGGCATCCATCCCTGACAAGGTGGGGCAGGCGGTGCCCATTCCTTCAGCTGGAGGATGAGGAGGAGCAGGCTGCTAATAACCAGGATATGGTTTCACCCTGGGCAAGCAGCCAGCTCCTAACCACAGGGATTTTGACTTGTAACCTTGCAAGCCACGGATCTTTGCCCACCAGCCTGTAATATTTCTTTCCTGTCAAGGCTTGAAATCCTTCACAGATCAGCCTAGTCCTTGTTCTCTGTGGGTTTAGAAAGGTTTTCCTCTCCAGACCTGCTCCTGGCTTTTGTGTCTGCAGGTGGCCGTGCTGGGAAAGTCCTGGATGTAACATTGCAGCTTTCATTGCCTTGGGTGAGTGCTGGGGCTGGTACTGAATGTTCTGCCTGTAGGGAGTTGGCCTTTGTGCCTGCAGAAGAGGAGTGAGTGGCAGCCTGTGATAAGGGTGTGTTGTACAAATATCAGGAATTGATCAATCCATTTTTTTTCTCCTTTTGGTCTATTTGCAAGGTACAAACTGCCACTGGCACCAGCCCAAGTCTCAATTTTTCTGCAGTGGTGAGGATACACTTGGAGAGATGTTGGACTGTTGGGAAGTTCTTGTGCCAGTTCACTGCCAGTTTGGGGTGGACTTTCCTGGTGCAGGTAGAGTGATGTCCTCAAGGTCACAGCCCCTCCTGCCAGCCTTTGCAAAGTTTTTTACTGTTTTGAAGCCAGAGCATGAAATATCAGTTACTTTTGACTTTTCTTGCCACAGCACTTTTAAATTCAGCTGCACCAGGTGTATGCACCTTCTTTTTGCATCCTGGTTTATTCTTCAGCTAATCTCTGATATCCTCTCCTGGCCTTCTACTGAAATCAGCATGAATATCCCAGATCTACTCCTCTGTCTCTTTTAGTCCCACAATTCTGCTGCTACTTTCAGCTTTCCATTGGTGTCCTCCTGTGTCCTCTCTGCTCTTACTGATTTCCTTCATCTGACTTATCCTTTTTAAGTCAGACCCTGGTTATTCCATGTGTAAGACATTTGAGAGCCTTCCCATGACACCAGCACTTTCCAAGCCCTTGAATCTGTTGTTTGTTTGTTTGTTTGTTTCACAGAGAATAATCAATGCCAGGGTTCTTACTCTTTAATCTTTCTCTAAGATATTGTTTCACCACTGGCAACCCCCTGGTCTGAGCATCATTTCCTTTTCTTGTCCCTCACTGTTGCCTTCTAGAGAACCCACACCCCACAGCTGGATCACCCCTCCCCTCCCACCACCCCCGAGTTCCCCTTGTGCTGCACCACTGATTTCCTCCCACCATCTCTGTTCGAAACCTGCCCTCACCAGCAAGTTCACCCATTTCCTTCTATTTCCCCATCTCCATCTTACCCACCCTTCTTTCCAGCACCCTCTCAGGGCTTTCTGTCCCTCCCTTGCCCAGCTGGCTTCACCTCCTGCACTGAGTGAGCCCCAGTGCTCGGAGCAGCCCGTGTACACCAACTGTGACCAACTTCTGCCTTCATTTGTTGTCTCATGACTTGTTTCTCCTTCCCAGCCCTCACTGTGCTGCCAGACTCTGCCCATGGGCATTCCCAGAGGTGTTTGGATGTGCAGGCAGGGAGAGGACGTGCTCCTCTGCTCTGCAGAGGCTCTTGCTCCTTTGCAGCAGGTTTAAGTAAGGACATGGTCTGCTCGCTTGCCATCAGACAGCAGCTCTGAGCCGGAATAAACTACACCAGGAGACCTTGAAACATCATGAAAGGAAAACTTTGCCAGGGCGTTAAAACTGCAGAGATTGGAAGCATAAATTGAAGAGGGGAGAGGAAAGCGCAGCAGCACCGTCAGTCCTGTGCGGGCTGCAGCCCACCTGCGCTCAGCCGTGTGTTTGACAAGCTGACACCAGCCCTGTAGGGTGAAGCACAGACCACAGGCACACGTGCCCTGCATGCCTGCAGAAGCAGGGCAGGAGTTCTGCTGTCACCTCACTTCTTCACTTTAAAGTCCCAGCACAGCCCACGGCAGCTCCTTCTGCGCGTCCCAGCCACGGGGACTGCTCAGTGTCCTTCAGCCACTGCAGCTTTCTGCCTCTTTGTTTAATCCAGGAGGCTCGTCTGACCGCTGAGTAACTCATACACTACAAAAGCATAAGAGAAAAATCTCCTTCTTGGGCCTGGGTGAAATCTTTCCGGCAAATAGTGGGCTTCCAGAAGAAAGGAATTTGAGGGACCAAAACTACCTGTGAAATTGGATTGAATGCTGGATGAGGAAGGGGAATCTAGGAACTGGGTCTTTGAAAATGCTGAATGTTTCAGTACAGCTTTTTATGAAAATTCACCTTTGAAATGTCTTTTTTTTCTTAACCTAGGTCTCTGCAAAATTTTATTTGTACTGGAAAAAAAAACCAAACCAACAACCTCAATGTAGTGAATTTTAACTGTATTAGAAAACAAACACTGTGTTTCTCTTCTAGCTCCAAATCTTTGTATTGGCAACTGAAGCAAAGGCTTTGATTTGCCAGCAATACCAAGGATGATGCAGATGCCTGCGGGCTCTCAGATGAGCTCAGCCCTCCCTCTGCCCTGAAGGTCTCCACCTTCGCCAGTCCCAGGCCCTGGGCACTGCAAGATCCTGCTGAGGTTGTAGCTGTCCTTATCGTCCCAATCAGAGTGCTGATATCTGAATTTGAACAGCAAATGAGGGGGGGCTGGGGGAGCATTTTTGGGGATATTTTAGGGTTTTTTTTTTATCTTGTAGCTGTTAAGCTGCATTTCAGCTCTTTATGCTGACTCACTGGTCTGGCGCAGAGCCAGGGTATTTATGAGACTCCCCCTTCATTTCCATACGTGCCTCAGAAAGCAGCTGTGCTTACAACACAATTGCAATAAACAGACAACTGAATTATGGACTTCAGAGACTGATGCAAAGTTGCTGAGCTCTCCAGTGCCCTGGGCTAAGGCTCCTGCTGCCAGACTCGGGCTTTGGAAAGCCGTCTCCACCCTGCGCAGCCCAGGGCTGCCAAGGTCCTGGCTGGTGATCTGAGTCTAGTCCCACAGCTGTAATTAACCTCTAACTTGGCTAAAGCTTTTCCCATTCCATCCATCCTGCACCTATATCTCTGTGGATCCAGCAAGGATGAGAACACAGATGCGCTTTCTTCTCATCAGCTTTGTTTTCAGATTTTTGCACATACAGAGGCAGCAATAAGACAAGTTTTACAGTTAAGCCATGTCTCCATGGGTCACTTGCTGACTCTCAAACTGTGGTTCTGCCATGTTGCAGTAGTAATAACTGAATTCTGGACAGAGCTCTCAATCACTTGTCAAACTAAGCTCCCACCTTAATCAGACCTTCACCCTGTGGATGGTCTCTCACACTCCTGTACAATTGCAAAGATCCAGGTTTGTTACCTGTGAACACTTACCTACACCTTGTCCTGTTTCCAGGAGTGACTCACATTTTGAACCTGAAGGCCTCTCTTGCGCTAGAAGGGTTTCAGTGAAACCCCACAGCTCGGTGTCAGAGCTGCTCCCTGTTGATCTGTTCAGTCTGGGAGGAGGCTCTTTCCCAAGGAGAAATGGAGCCCATGGTGATTAATCCTCCAAACCTTCTGAAACTTATTTCACCCTGGAAAAGGCAACTGACATCAGACACAATACATCAGACACAATACCTGACAGCAGCATGAGGAATCTTCTCTGCTCTGCTTCCAGGGGATGAGCGTGGGCTCCCCAGTGCCACTCCCTGGCCCAGGAGGCTTCTTGGCTTCTGTCCCAGCTCTGGTGACTGTTTTGACTCCTGGCAAAGGCCCTTATCTGCCTATAAAATTGGCATAAGGCACACTTCAGGAATGGCATTTGGTTTTGGTATCAGTCACCGTGTTTAAAAGCCTGACGTGATGTTACATCGCATTGGGGGGAATTTTGGTTCCTCCTAAAAATTCTCTGGGACCCCATCCCTCACACGAAATCACTCTGTGGCAAATAGGAACCTGCTGCCGGGCTCAGATATTTGTGCCAAAACCCCTGCCAAAACAGTTTCTAAACCACATAGCCACCTTCCAGCCTCAGTGGGGGCAGCAGCATCCCTCACCTTGCGCCCAGCCAGAAGTCGGGGTAAATCTTATCCACAGGCAGCTGGGAGAGCAGGCAGAGGTGCGACCTTCCACTGAAATTCAAAGAGTATTTAAAAAAAAATATTTATTTATTTATCTTAATTACCCCTCCCGGCGACAGAAACAGCCCCTCCCGCCCCGTGCGGACGAGCCCTCGCTCCCGCAGCATCCCC
>VZTH01015887.1:0-108945 GCA_013397815.1 Aleadryas rufinucha
TAAGGGGGAACACGTGGGGGGAGGTCGCCGGCTCGTCTCTGTCCCTGCCCCCGTTTACCGCGCCTTTGTTACGAGCTGCACGCTGGAATAAAGCCGCTGGAGGACACGCAAACGGGGAAGCCCTCCTGCCTCCTTCATTGCCTGCCGCCGCTGTACTGTTCATAGCGTGAGTGCGTTCGTGTGCCCTGTAACACCGGGCTGTGCGTGTGTGGCTGCGCCCTCAGATAGCCCTCTGCGCCGAAGTGGCTTCTCCTGGCTGGGGACCCTTCCGAGAGAGGCTGCGGCTATTCACCAACGCCACACGCTGCGGCAGGAATTCATGTAGCATCAGCTTTCACTCTATCACTGCTTCCTGATGCTCTATTATCAATTTTTGTTTAACAGATATAAAATTCTATCAAGTAACTTCCTAATCTTATTTTTGTTTAATTAAGCAGGCTAAGCCTTTCACTATAAAACATTCTTTCTTTTATCACTCTTGTGGCTCTCACTTAAAACTTCTCTAGTTTATCACTGTTCTTCAGTCTTGAAAACGGAATAGGATGGTGTCCCAAAGCCAGTCATACCATAACTAAGACCTCCTCAATATTCCCTTGTTCACATATCAAAAATCTCATTAGCCCTTTTGCGTCACATGCTCATAGTAGAGGTCATACCCTGCTAATTCCACACACAATGTCTCAGCCTTTTCTGATACTGCTTTCTAGGACAGAGCCAACAATTCTATCAGCGTGGTCCACAGTATTTACTCCTATATACAGTCCTTTTACTTGGCCTCATACAGACTCCTACTGCTTTCTTGTATTTTGTCCATAGCAGTAAGAGCAGACCACTCTGTACAACAGCTTGTTCTGTTAACTATTACCACACCCCTTTACCTTTGTGTCATCTGCAAATTTTTTGTGGAATAATTTTCTCTCTTCTTTCACATTCACTGATAATAATGTAAAATAGCATATAATTCATCATCCTCTGTGCTTGAGAAACATGTTTACGTTTAGAAACTGCCACTATGCCAGTTTTAATACCATCTAATGTGTGTACAATGTTGATTTTGTATCATTCTACTTTCTTAATCAAAATGTTGTATATTAGTAAGTTGAAAAGGCTGAGTTGGCATACATTATTTCAAGACTGTCCTTAAACTAGCAACCACCTTAGAAAAGGCACAAAGCTATTTTGACAAAAGGTATTCACCATAAACCCACATTGATTAAAACTAATTACTTTAACCTTTCCTTAATATTTGATTAGTCAGATGCCAGATCTGCTGCAATGTCAGATCAATGGCAAGGTGATAGGGTAATGAAGATTTGAATCACCTCTTTGATCTTTAATAAACCAGTATAACAGTAACTTATTTCCTCGTCTCTGGACCTCCTCACTGCCAACCAGCACCAACAGCACAGAGCACTCCTCTGCATGCAGACTGCACGATCTTGCTCATTCCCAACTGTCCAGCTTCTGGATTATATCTTCCTTAGCTACTGTGGGAACAGAAAGTATTTTGTTGTTGCCATACAATTCACCACCTGGATTTTTCATAGAATCCTTCTACTTCTTCAATTTCTCTCTTGAAGCAAAACGAACAAACAATTTCCCCCCTTCCCTGCAAGGACAGCACCATTACTTACCCCCAGACAAAGCAAAAGCACTTCCTCCTGCTTTCTGCCTCACATGCTTCTTACAGTCCTCAGCTTTTGCTGCACATCAATTCCCATCTGCTCTCCTTTTCTTTCACTGGTTATACATTCTAAGTCTTTTTGTTCATTTTTTAGTGTAGTCATGAAAGCACAACTGACTGGAAGGTAGAATATTTTGGGTGTTCTTTCAAGAAACGCTATGAAACACTTTTCAGAAAAACTAAAAAGAAGACATGAGAAATAGCTAGAGAATGTGCTCAGTGAGAGAAATCCATTCAAATGCAAGTAATATCAAGACTGGTGGCATTTCTCACCTCCATTAAATGTCAGGAAACTTTCAACCTCAAGAAAAATTCACTGTAGTCCGAATCAAATTTGTCTTACTGTTCTCCCTCTGTCACAGTTTTTCACTATATGGACTAAATACTGTTTTCCAAAACATAATTTGCACATGGATGAATACTTTGCTATTCTGATCCATAGGGACTGTGCTTTTATAGCTCAGACTTTGAAGTTTTTCAAGATAGGTAAGAATAACACTTTTTAAATAATTCCCCACAGCAGGTAAAGAATATTATAGCTGTGAGAGGGTTATTAGAGTTACATGAGTCTAACTGATCTGTCTCAGTAATAAATCGACTCATTTTCTTTTAGCAGACTAGAGGTTTTGCACCTGGACATGTAAGAAGTCTGTGCCTTTTAAAATCTATTACAAATTGTAAAAATCATCTTTGCAGAAAGAATGAGCATAATTAATTTTAAAATACTGCTTGAGCCATCAGAGAAGGACTTAAAAGGAAATTAATTGCTGGAAAGTTCTTGTGAGGTTCTTCATGACATAGAATGAAATCTTGGTTTCCCTGAGATCAATAAGAGAGAGATCAATGCTGACTATTGAACCACAGGGTTTTAGCTCCTTATTATGGCCTGCATTGCCTTTTGAATTTCATTGTAACAACAGCTGGATTCAAATTAAAATCATTCTCCCTATTGCTCCACTGAAATAATAGCTGTCTTGCTCTTTAGTGATCCAAGGGAACAAACCTTATTGTCACTGTTAAAAATAATGGCACTTTACCAGTAAAAATGTGAGTTGATTCTGGTTTACTTTTTCCCTAAAAATAATGGTTTATACTTTGATTTTGAGAAAGAGTGTGTAGTGAAAACAAAAGCCTAATTTATATACATTTTACTGAGAAAGCCACAGAATCATAGAAATGTTGATTCAAAGGGATGCCTGGGTGTCATCTAGTCCTGGTGCTCTATCACCACAGTGGATTAGATCAGTCTTAATTTTGCTTATCCTAGACTGAAAAATCTCAGTGGATGGATAGCCTATAACTTCTCAAGATAACCTGTTCCTGTACTACAGTACCTCCTAGCAAAGAATTGTTCCCTCATGTCAAGTCCAAACCTGCCAAGCCAGAATTTGTTCCACTGTGGCTTTTCATGTTGGAGTGACTCAGTGTAACCATATGGAACCAAATACAAGGCCCAGTGTCACAGGACACTGCTTGCCGTTCCCACCTACATAAGTGAATGGGAATTAAAAAGCACTCAGGCTGTCAACCGAAAGTGGTTGGCTTCTCAGTGGCTTTTTCCCTGATTCAGTAGTATATATTTAGCATGAATAATGCAAAGGCCATCAGTCCATATTTCCACAGCAGCCAAGTCAAAGCACCACATTCCCCTGTGAGTGCAAGTCAAGGCAGCACTATGGGCAGGGTGCAGGGCTGGGCTCTGGTTTTGTTCTAAAATGGCTCAAAAGACTGACAGCTGTTTTCTTTCATTCGTATTTCCATGAATAATACCAATTCTTTTCACATGCAAGGCAGAATGCTACAGATGTGTCATCTTTTGAAACACAGGTATGTGCTGTTCATAGTTCCAAATGCAACTTATATCCGACTTGCCCCACTCACGTAAATAAATGCTCTTCATGTAAGTGAATAAATATGGCCTTATACATGCCTTATTCTCTACTTTCATCATTCTTAGTTCAGTTTGCTGGCATGCACTAAAGGAAAGAAATAGTATGCCAAGATGTGGAAACCCGTAATCTTGATAAAGAAGATGTTGTTCAGCTTCTATGGGAAGTTTAGCTGATGGAAAGAGATGAGAAAAAAGCTTCTTTATTCCCACTTTTTTTTTTTTTTAGGAACTGTGCCTGCTACATGGATACAGAAGACTAGCAGTAAACATTGAAAAAAAATAGAAAAATAGCAAAGAGGTGAACCAAAGCATACCCATGCAAATCTTATAGAGCTATCATTTAGGATGTAATACACTCTCAGCTTTTTGAAAGGCTACATAAACACGCAAAGAATGTGTCACTGCAGCCTGGGATGATAGGCCTTCCCCAGCAATTACTGTATTTTGTCCTCCACTTGTACTAAGTCTGCTTATCTGGTCAGCCCTGAGCTGAACTACAACCACAAAACAAGATATGCTTGCAGGGCAACTTAAATAAATATTAAAGCTTTATTTCTCTTAGGAAAAGGTGTTGAAAATGAAGTCAACAAACATTATGAAAGGGTATAAAAATGGATGTGATAAAAAGGGGACTGAATCATCTGGGCCTCATCAGTTTCAGGAAAAATCTGTAGCACTACAGGAAGATGAAGCCTAAATGGGCATATCCCTGTCCTCTTGGGTTATCAATTCCAACCCTTTTTTCAATTCATAGACTTTATCCTCCACTTCATGAGCATCGTTGTGAAAGGGGCCGTGATCCACATTTTCTAAAGACAAATAACACATTCCTGCCTTTCTTTATCCTCTTGACATTGGAGGATCTATTTCTAAAGGCAAACATGAAGTGGCTTAGCAGACATAGTGGAAAAGATAATTGATTAACCACGTCGTGGATGAATTATCACCAGCAATGAGTGAAACCCACCTGAATGTAAAAAGTCTATAACACGGTTGGACTTTTTAAGCGTGATTTAGATGGTGCTGAGGCTTTCTTCGTTTAGCTTTTCAAATGGATGCTCTAGTCCACCTTAGAAAAAGTGAACAGACTTTGGAGAAAATTGCCAGTTGGCACCTTGTGATAATTTGATAATTAGCAAAGGAAACTGAAATACTCCCTAAATGATGTGAATCCTACGCAGCCATAAAGTCCTCTTCTTTTGGGGAGCAACAATAGCTCTTTGTGTGGAATGCAGCAATACTGCAGTGAACAAAACTATGAATTTTCCTTTTGCTCTTGGTGAAAGGTAATGATTTTGCTGGATGAATAAGCTTTTGACATTTTAATGCTTAAGAGAAGGAAGTATTTGCATATAGTGTTCTGCCCCCATTTTCTCCCTGGCTGATGCTAAGCTCTGGCTGTCCCCCTCCTCAGGCTTTTCTCAACACTCTCCTCTTGCCTCACCAAAGTCAGTTTTCCCATGTTGTGATCAGCTCAAAGCACAGCTTTCTGGTCTGAAAAGGAAATCTTTCCACTTAGGAAAAAGGATGGTAATTATGTTAAATGAATGTTAACGTCTTGCTAATGAATGCATTGCATCTCTCCTAAACATTTCTGGAAAAAGAAGCAAGCAAAGAAACAAAAAATAATCAGACATGCCATTCACTTACCAGAAGTATTAATTACAAGTAATTAGAAAAAGTGACTCATTTTTGAAGTATACAAGATTCCTAAAAGGAAATACAAAGATTTCAGCAAGAGCTGAATAGATATATCTGTATCAAGTGGATAATCATGTGCAAAAAATACAATATTACATGCACAAAAGGTTTAATTTTGAAGCAAAAAAAATCCAGTTATGACTTTTAAATTTCCACTGATGGCAATTGACAGTTGCCATAAATTTTATCAGTATCAGATTCTTTTCGCTGTCTAAGATGTAGCTTGCATTTACATTGACTCATTTACTATTGGATCTTCTCCACCCTTGTTAGGCTAAAGATTTCCCCACCATTTATTTCCCGCCATTTAGGTGTCCACTTACAGGCAGCCCCTAGGAAAGTTATCTTTTCTCTTTAAGGCTTCTTCCTTCCAACAAGCATCAGGTACAACAGTGGATTAAGAAAAACCTTTATTTTTTTCCCCTTTGAATACTGTTCTAAACTCTCACAGAATTTTAATAACATCTACATGGAGACTATGAATTTCCACAGTCATTGAATCTAGGTAAAAGTTAAACTGAATGGAACAAATTCATCAGACCTCTCCTTTAATATTTTCCAGTCTCTCTTTTGATTCTTTTCTGAGTCACCTTCACCATACTAAAAGCCTGGCTGAGCCGTGGCTCAGCTCCCAGCAGGTCAGTGTGGCTCTGGGACACAAAGCCTGGCCTGTTTTACCAATACCACCATATGCCCCAGGAAGTTCCGAGATCTCCTATCTCCTATGGTGTTCAATCAGCAGGCACACCTTATCTCCTTTTTTTTTACTGCCAGATCTCCCTAATACTAAGGCCCACATAATTTTCCAGTTTGCAAGGATAACGTTTTTTACTCCACCGGAACACAAAACACTTTCAGCAGCAGCAGATGAAAACATATGTATATACTAATCACTTCACCTTGTTAAAACCCTTTCACATTAACCATCTATAATATGAAAATTCACAGCTATTGAACAGCACGGGGCAGCACTACAAAATCAAGCAGGAGAGAAAATGTCTGGCCACACACAACAGGAGCTATAGGGGAACTCAGCTGGAGGAGCTGCTGTGCAGGACGGGACATTCCCCCCTGCCTCAGCCCACGTGTCTTTTTCAGCGACAGAGGTGGTTGCAGCATCCCAAAAGGTGGCACCAAGGTGCCCCTACTTACACATTCCAATGAATGTTTAATGGCTCTTCTCCCTTTACTGAATCTTTAATGCCAGTATGTATAGCATAAACCAGAGAGCAGAAGCAAAGCTGTCAGGCTACTTTAATCTTTGCTGCATGTTAGTTTTTTCAACACCCACCAAAAAAGTAAGAGTTTGTATTCTAATATTGCTGTACTTAAATTCCTATCTACAGGAGAGAAAAACAAATGAGGGGACTGGTGGGAAAATGCACTTAAAAAACAAACTGGATACTCAATTATTTTATTATAAGACACTGTTACAGCATCATTTTGCTCTGAATGTGATACCAGCTGAAAAAATCACTGCCTGGCATTGCAAAGGAGAAGTGGGAGATCCTTTCATTGGTTCTGCAATTCCTTGGGGCTTTATTCACTATGTGAAGGACTTTCTTTGAAATGGGATCGCTCTTTTCCTCAGACGTCCTGGTGGGAATAGTATGGCTTTTTTACAGAATTGTAGGATGGATTCCCAAAAGGGTTAGAGAGCACTCAGAAAATGCAGTAGGGTTCTTAAAATACACAAATAGCAAGACTCTGTACAGCAATTCATGGTACATTCATATGCACAAACATGGGACTATGGAAAATAGTGATTAATGTCAAATGAAAAACGAGGGAAATGCAAAACTGAGTATTTTCTATCACTGTTACTTAGTTTAAGCTCACTATTTATTTCATAGAAATGTTTTGTATTTTAAATCCAGCATGTTCTTCCAAACCAATGTTATATTGAGATGTATGAGAGCCAGCCAACCAGGTTACTGACAGCATTGCTGGACTTGGCACTTTAACTTCCATTTGGAAACATTTATTCTATCATGACTGCTCAGACAGAATGGAAAGACATTATCTGACATGAAGAAATGTATCTACATTTGATCCACAATAAATTTGAAGGTATAGGGTTTTTCTTCACGGTTCATTGCCTTTATCTGGGAGGTTGATTTTTGTACATGCAATTTCATTTGTTCAGCAGTTTAGGATGAAAGAAACATGTTAAACCATCACTAGAGAAAGATTGCACACAGTCCCCGAAAGGCTTCTCCTGTCAAACGCTCTGTTCTGGAGGAGGAATGAAGTCTGCACAATGATGATTTGCTTTTGAGTCTCACTGTACACAGTGACTCTTTTTTGATAATTTTACCAGTATCAAACTACATGCTTTAAAATAATTTCCAAAATCCACATGTTTTTGATGAGCAGTCAAAGAAGTTTATTAATTTATGAATAAACTTGGCTGTCAATGCTCCCATCTTCCTACAACCAGTCCTACATGTTGCACAGGGACAGAGTTTTGAGATCACATAAACATCCCTGGGCTTTTGTCAGCTAAAACACCACTAGTTCCCTCCTTGTTTCCACCTTTCCACCACAGCTTACTTGTCTTCCCCTCTATCAGTTACTGTCAGCTTGGCTGCTTTGAAGTTCTGTACTCAAAAGCCTGGAGACATGAACTATGTGTATGTGCTATCGATAAAATTAAATTCTACCTTTCTGACCATTACTTATCAAGTTCTCTCCATTATGCTAACACAATCTCCCTGCTAATGTTGCTGTGGGGTTTTTTTTCCCCAGTCTTTTACAATCTCTGGATTTGTTTGGTCATGTCTCTCTGCTTGATATCAAAAATAATATATATGTGTGTGTGTTTATATACGTATATATAAATCTAATTTATTTGCCCATGTTTTGCAGTCCAAATCTCATTATTAAAAAGACACAAAGCTCTATTCATACTGAGATCAGAAAAAAAAGCCAAGGCAAACTAAACACAGAAGAAAAAATAACTCTTAGCTGAAATATACCAACAGGCCAAACAATGATTCGAAAATTTCACCTTAAAAATCAGCACTATTTATAGACAAAAAAAATTATGTTGATTTCAGACTCTGGAGAAAATTATTGTGATACACGTTATGGGTAGTTCACACTTTGAAAAAATACTGCTTTTCTCCATGGCACCCTCAGGACAGCTCAGGGATGGTTTTCAGTGGACAACAACAGTGCACTTGTGTTGCTGGCTAGCACAGCTCTGAAAGATTTTGTGCTTTTTTCCACAATTTATAAACTCTAACACTGTAGGCCAGGTTGTTAAGCTTCATGTGTAAGTGATCCACTCCATTAGGTCCACTGAGATATCTCAATTTCAACCAACCTGAAAATTATCCTTTCTTACTTTTGTTGACATAGCAAGTGGCCTTGAGAGGCATCATTTATACCCTGAGCACAGAACAGATGAGCATAATGATACTTCTTTCACGCACTGCAAATGTGTGTGTGCCCTGAAGGACTCTCAGGTGGCTCTGGACCTTAGCAAGTGCACATTTCCTGAAGTCCACATCAAATCCCCTATTTGTTAAGGACAACCTTTGTATCTCTGGTGTCATCCATTCCTGTTTAGAATGGAAAAGCTTGAACAAAATCAGAGATTTTTTTTTTTTTCCTGTAAGAAGGGAGAACAATTTCCCTGGTGTCCTGTCCTATCAGCAAATGTTGAAACTCTGTATTAAGCCACAGCAGCTCTGCTGTTACAGTGGGGCAGACATTGCCTAACAAAGCAGGAGTAATGCCCTCAGCAGGGCAGCTGAGGGTCTTGGGAGAAATCCTGCGGGTCAGAAAGTTTAAGGTGCTAGTGAATGCTGTCAGGATGCTGCACAGCCTCCAGGTCAGCTCTAAGGAATGATATTTGTATGTCTAATAAGCAGGATGAGTCAAAACTGACTGGTCTTATTCAACCTACTCAAGTCCTAGTGTACTGCCCACTCAGCTCACGTGAAGTTGGTCACCCACCTCCTTGTCAGTCTTCAAAGCTCTCTTAGGCAACCCGAGTTCTGCATTTAGGTATTCCCTGATTTACTAGCTGCCCACCTGCCTTCCCAAAGTTAAAAGCTGGAACATGCATCTATGATGTGACACACTGGAGTATGATCCCTCATCAGCTTTGCTGCACCTTCTTTCCTGAGCATGGGCTTCTACTATGCCATGTTGATGCTGCAATCAAAGGCGCACACAGCAAAAACTACAGTGTGAAGGCGAGTTTGGGTATTCCTTTGGGTACATTAAAATTTCAGTCACATGTAGGGTTGGGGGATTTCTAATTCCACATTTTTAAAATTCCTTTTAATGTGATCACGATAACTCTTCCTCTCCCCAGGTGGCATTGCATGTACTGCTCTGTTCTTAGCAAAAATAATTTTTTTTCTCCTTCTTGGTAAATACATATCTCAACCTGACACATACTCTGGGAAACAGAACTGCCTTTTTATTATCCAGCCTCCAAAACAATGTGCTTTCTCCTTTTTCTTATTAATGAAACTTGGAAATGAAGACTTAAGAGATTATATGGAAGAGTAACATTAAAGAGGAATTGAACAGCAAGAGATTTAAGATTTTGTCTTGTATAGCTGCTATAGTACACAATAAATTCTATTTGTATATCCAGAGCACTACACTGAGTGACACAAAAAAAATCTGCAGCTTGAAATATACTTGAAAGGCAAGAAGTAAGATTTAACTCTGGAAATTTAGTGTTCTGATTACAGTGACTAGTAGCCTCATTTAACTCACTTTTTAATTACCTTTTTGAAGTCTCTGCCCTTTATTTTTAGTGTGAGTGGTCAGCCTGCTTTAGAAGAAGTTGAGCACCAACATTATTCTTTTCCCTATCCCTTCATATATCTAAATTGAGAATTAATTCTATGTCCATTCTGCTGCTTCTTTTGACTGATTCATAGCTGATATAATTAAGCAATAATACATGGCAGAAAAATACCTGTGGGTATCAATATCATACCACAAATAGCAAGATAAGATATTACATTTTAACCATCCAAGAATTGCTACAATTGTCCAGAGATAGTTTGAATTTCCTGTGCTATTATTAAGAAGAGGAATCTAACAGACATTGAAAAAATTAGGAAGACTGGAAGGTTTGTGTCATATACTTTCGCAGTGGGTAGAGATGGCTGTGTCAACTTTTATGGGAGGTAATGGGTGGCCTGCTTTTCAGTTGTGCCCAGCTTAGCCTCTCAGAAATTCCTGCTGAAATCCTCTGCTTCCACCTTCTATGAGAAGTCCACTAGAAAGCTTCAAACTTAGCAGATGAGGCTGAAGGCATTTTGTTTAGCACAAAGTCAAGTGCTAAACTCCGACCATCGACTTCAGCCAGAGCATTAACAATGAGAAGTCAACAGCGACACAGGACACAGCGCTTCAGTTAACCTTTCATTAAAGGTTCACCCCAGCCTTCCCTCACTGTCCCCAACAGCGGGTCTGCAGATTCATCACCAGACAACACGAAGAATGCTGTGGGCACAGAGTCCTGGCTCACAGCCAAGGGACCATGAACTAGTCATCCATGAATTATTTGCAACTGTGTAGAGAAAACTAGCTGGGCTTGGATCCAAACTAAAGATGGTGGGAGGCATGTCAGTGCTGAACAGGAGCTCCACATGCACCTGTGGACGGCCAGGCTGGTATTTCTGTGGGCTATTGCCACATGGGAGGGAGGGTACATACACTGGGGGTCCCCATAGGCAGAGGGCAGGCAGGCTTGTGTGTGGAGAAGCAGAAGCATTCCTGCCTGTGATGGTTTGTCAGGCAATAACTTCACAAAAAGGAAATCAGGTGAGAAAATTTCCTTTTGGCCAACTCATGGTGACAGCAAGCCCAGAGTGATTTGGCTTACTAAAGGGAAGAGGTGGCTGGGCAGGAGAGGCCTGGAGTGCGTGGCCTGACCTCTGTTATTTGTAGGAGAAAAGTTATTAGTTTCAGTCCATGAACTGCTCTCATTTTCAGAGCACAACCATTGAGCAACCCTAAAACATGCCACTGTACAAGTAACTACAGAGAGCAGGCATTTGTCACTGGTCATTTATTTTCTGACTAACTAAAACATAGCAACAGCAGAGAAGCACAGGCACCAAGTCTTCTCAGACCAAAATTTTATCACATTTATTCTCATACAAAACCCTTATTCCTCCCCTTTGCTGCAGTTTCTCCTGGAAGCGGCTGCTTTTCACAAGTACAACCCTACTTCTAGTTTAGCATTACATTGGGGTTTTTATTGCCTTTTAAACATATCTACCGTTAAGTTTCTAAGGCCCAAACTATCCAAGGTCCTGAGATTCAAGGTCATTGCCACTATTCAGAAAGAGCTTCAAAAAATGCCCACTGTATGTACTTCCATGGTTGTATTGTACAGGGATGAAAAGGAACCCACTCCCCCACCCGGCATCTACAGCACTGCATCTACAGCAGCTCTGACACTTGCAACTTGACAGCCTCATCTACTCAACGAGACAGTTGGATTTTCTTTTTTCAAAAGAAAAATTTTGCAATAGCACAGAAGACGGCATTTGTCAACACCAAGATAAAATATCCTGATGATGAGCTAGGTTGTGCTCAGGCATTCATACTAGCCAGAAGACAAGATATGGGGGAAGAAAACCTCATGAAGCCACTCAAGACACATTCCTTTTCGGGATCTCACAGCCAAAGCAACCTACAGTAGCCACCACTGCAGAAATGCCTCCCGTAGGCCCAGGCTTGGGGGAGGGCTCTGACTTCTGTTAAAATTAAAAAAATAAACAGCAAGTACCACTTAACATGAGAAGCACAATTTTCAGTGTAGGGGAAAAACATTATATGTTAATTTGAATTTAGAAAACAAACCTCATTTTTCTCAAATACAATAGGACCTGGCCAAATATATTTGAATGAGGACTACCAAGCTGATCACTTGCAACAGGTGGACCAAAACCAGTTCAGTACAGATTGAAAGAAACCCAGAGCAGCTGTAGGCAAGCTAAGGTTTGTTTCAGCTGAATCCTGAAAAAATACTTGCCATCCTTCCACATTACATATGAGTTAGCGCAATGCATGATATTTTATATTTGGCAATTCGGGCACAATTGTCCCAGCAAATAAAGAAAAGCTAGTAAGGAAATAAGGCAGCCCTGTTTGTTTTCAGTCCACCAACATTTCTCAACAGGGTTAGCAGGAGAGAAAAAGAAAGGGAAAATTAGGGGAAAAGAAGAATAGGAAAAAGCCTTACAAAGGTGTCATCATGTCCTCCCACTATTTTAGGGGGGATGCAAACAGTTCTTCCAGGAGTAGCACAGCCCTACCCATGAGCCATGGAACTACAAGTTAGCTGATTGCAGGACACCAGCACCCAATAGAAGAGATGTCATGTAGAGTGTAAAAACTTCAGCAGTCCCTGACTGACAGAAAACAGCAGGGATACAATGTCTAGCACAAGGACAGTGAAGTCGAGATTCACTAGAAAGGGAACACCTGGGGCTTTTGAAAGGGGATTAGTCCTAACTAACCGGACACATTGATCCTGAGAATCATAGCAGGCTGTCACCAGGCACACCAAAAGCTGTAATATCTGTAGGTGTATTGCCCTTGGCAGGTGCCATCAGTCAAGTAAACAACAACAGAGACAAAGAAATCATAGGTGACAGCACAGCCATCAGGCACTGGGCACATCCCTAGCAGAACTCCTGCTGTGCCACCACATGTTAGGGCTCTGTGGTTTCCTCACTGTGGTACAGCAGCTGAACCTTGCTTTCAAGACTGTACTGTGAACAATGCACATTGCTGGCTTAATGAACAGGAGAACTGCATGAACTGTGCTTCTGTCCTGCCCTATCCTCCTGCCTAAACAACTGCTGAGTCAAGCTGCCATGCTCTCTGCTCTCACAGTGCTTCATAGGTCAGCTAAGTTCAGGCTAGTGATGTGTGCTCTGTTCTTAATTCAATCCAACCCACACAACAGCTACAGTATATTTGTGAGTATACTCTTCACTATGCTTCTGGTGTCTTTGTGTTGCTCTGATGGTGACCAGGAACCATCTCAGCTGCACATCTCTGTTAGAGCACTCCTTAAGAACAGACAATTTCTCTGCTCAGTGCTACTCTACTGGCTCTTGACCTGTGCCTCTGTCCCTATCAGTGTCAATACAGTCTGTTCAAACCCACTGGCTCTCCACTCTGTTATATTGTTATCACATTGCTGTCACTTCATTAATGCTAAAAGACTTTGTCCAAGTTTTCATAAACAAAAGCCAGGGGACAATCATATCAGTAATGGATCAAATAATAAAGAGCATAAATGGCATTACTCATCCAACAACAGTGGAGAAGCATCAGATTATGCTAACAGAGAATCTGGTTCTTTGTATGAAGTTTTCTCATAACTGCAACACATCTCATCTGTCCATATTTTAGTAGGCTTTGATTTGGACTCTCATTGCATTGTATAAACAGACAGCACTGTAATCTGCAATCTCCTTACAGTTTAAATCCTAATTTTCCAGACAGAAGATTACTTTCACGGAAGTCAGAGAAATGTTCTTTCTGAGCATTTCTGTCTCACACCTTTTCTTCTTTTTAGATGCTGTTCAAACAGCCATTTCATCTACCCTAATAATGCCTTTCAAAAATGAAGAAGAGGACTCAGAAAAGTGAATAAAATAGCCAAGTAAGAGGGCATTTAAAAGGAAACCTAGAAATCATCGGGCAATGCACATTTGGAAAGACAATGTAAATAGTTGCATTTTTACTACTCAAGAGAGGGGTCTTTTCCCACCCCTCTCAGATTCCCCTGACATGTGGTCTCTTCTGTTAGGTCTCATTTTCACAGCTCAGCAAGCACCTTCCACTTGCACTCTCTCTGGCCTTACCCCTGCTGGTGCAGTGCACACTGCAGCCCTACCTGACATCTGCCCTTCTCAGATTCGCCAATGGTTTAGGCAGATGGAATAAAAAATTACCATGATTGGACTGCTTCCTTGTTGAAATCATGAGTGGGTTATTATTAAGAAAAGCATATTGGTTTGGTTTTTTTAATGATGAAAACTTATTTCATCTTACTTACTTAGTAAGAGAAAATATGTCTGAGGTAGACACAAGAAATAGCAAGGAGGTGCAGAATGTGTGCAGCAGCTGGTGCTTACACCTCGAGGCAACAGGAAAAGTCATGCACATAACAAACTTAGCATCCAGCACCATTAAATTTCTTCATCCTAGCTAACTGCAGTCAAAAGCAATGTACAGACAGCTGCAGATGCTTCAAGTACAGTGCAGTTTCAAGTACAGGCTTCAGATAGAAAAGATAACTATGAAGTGAAGTTGTGCAGATGCTGAAAACAATTTCTCCAAGACCTATTGATAACTGAGTTCTTCTTGCAGCACTGTGGCTGTTTTTCTATCTGAGAAATTGAAGGATTTTACCTCTGATCTCAAGCAGAGCTTTAAAAAAATTCAATTCACAACCATTGTAACTTTTAAAATTTGTTTCTACCAGATAATCAACTGTGCAGCTAGTATCATCAAATATTTTTCCATCTTATAAATAAATACTTACAGTGTTGCTATTGCAATACTCAATCTGATGATAGCCAAAGGGATTGTAAAAAACTCAAAAGAAATCCATCATTTACTATAAAATCCTCCTTTTTTAAAAAGTAATCCTTTAATACAAAGGCAAAGAAAGAAAATAATCTGGGTCTTATCTCCTCTGCTTCCAGAAGCAAAGCACACCTTCAAGTCCATCTTACCCAGCCTGGATGAAGAGGCACTTCCCCAAAGCACCCACCACATCCCCACTCCCTCTAGAAGAAATGCTCCCATGGATCATCTGTGATCAGATGAATGAGATGTGCACAGACAAGAGAAACAGATGTAGGTAATCTTCTTTAGAGCATTCTCTGTCTTGAGAAAAGAGATTCTTAACTATATATTACAGCCCAGGGAAATAACACTTTTAAAGCAATATTCAGTTTGGGCTCCATTTTTTTATTCCTGTCAGAAAGGAAGGAAGGCCATGTACATCAGGGTGGTTGAAAAATGGATTTGCAGGAACAGTGTGAAAGGGTCAGAAATGTTTAGTAGCTTGGTAGATAAAGCAGAATTTTGAAAAGTAAGAGACATTTGGACAAGTCTCATCATGGAGAGTAAAGAATGCATTAAATTTCTAAAATAAAACTATCTAGCAGATTATCCCAATAGAATTAATGTACCATTTTGTGACACATGAAGCTAAATTTTTGACAAACTTATTATTCCCTTCCTCTTCACTGTTAGGCAGCTCTGATTTGCATGCTTAAGAATCTCCAGTTTTCAGACCCAGAATCAATGGGATTTGAAAGCTTCATCCAGTACCTACAAGGTGTACATATGTGCTAATACATAGGAAAGGATGTGGTTGATTTTCCATGCCGCTAGGAGGGGCCTTTGACTCCCACTTCCTTAGGGCAAAATCCAAGATTTTCCAGTAGTTCTGTAAGAGGATTTTCTTGACCTATTGTCATTAATGAGAGATCATTTGGAAACGGAAGGTTTCTAGGGTCAATCCCTCTCAGACTCCTACCATGGAAGGATTATCATTGACTTCAGTAAGAGCAAAATTAAGTCTTCCATTGATAAAAATGTATTTATTCTATGGCAAACTTTTTCTTTCAAATTTCTGTTTATCTAGAACATTCACACACATTTTATATAAGAAAAGAAAGTCCAACAACAAAACAGTTCTCCATATTAATAAGATGTGACCTGTTCTTTGCTATGAAAATACAACGCAGCACATACATAACACAGCACATACATAACACAGCACATGCATGTGCACATGTATGCATCCACATTTTTGCTGCTCAAAATGAGCACTCAAGGTCCCCACACAAATAAGTACATTGTGACACCCATCAGGATTACTTCACCATGCAAGAACCAAAACATCAAATGAAATTAGACTTTTACTTGTACCTAACAGTGACTCCTCAAATTTCTTATTTGCATCGCTGTCCTTTTTGGTGTCTCCTTGGTCAAGACTGCTGACCCAGGACTGCTCAGTTATTCACCTTTGCCATTTTACATGCTGATTTTGTTTCTTGTATGTGAAGAAAAGAGTGGAATGTGGCATTGCACTGGCTTTTGTGGCCAGACTCAGGCCAGACTCTGTGACATGCCTATTTGGCATCCATTGCATTTTAGTTCAAGGAGGGATAGGACCTGCTGTTGCTGTGACTGGGATTCTGAGTGCCTGGACACTTACCCTCTGTAAGTTAGAACATCTACAACTTCTTTGCCTCATGAGCAGCTTCTGCCACCAGGAACACTGACAATACCCACTCTTCTCTGTACATGCCTGAACCAGATGATCCCTTTTATTTTTCCCTACACCCAAATCTTGCATTTGTATGACTGAGTGCTCATGAGCAAAAGACAACAGCAGTTTGTGGTGCTCTGAGTTGCCCTAAAATTTGAGGCTCTCTACTCCACTCTGCAGAACAGAGGAGGAGAGGAATAGATAGGCTCCCAGCTCCAGAGGTTCCCCAAAAGGCAGCCTACAGTCCTTTCTCAGTGACACCCAGCTCAGCCAGGGGGCCACTGCACATCTGTAATTCTGCCCACTGTGCACTAGATGCCACTGCACTGATTGTTTTTAGCAGCCAAAGAGCCATTGCCTTTCCTCTGGCATCCACACTCTACCTATTAAGAGGCTACTGATTACCACTGGCTTCGAAGTTTCACACACTTAGTCTAGGGACAGGGCTACCTTTGTTGTGCAGATGGCAAACTGGGGTACAGAGACTACAGCATGATTTAGCCACGGGTTGGGTATGCAAGGCTGACAGCATGTGGACTGCAGCAACAGCCACCTGCACTCACCACCAGACTGAAGTCCCAGTGAGCAGATATCTGCCTCTCTCCCTCTGCCAGTGTTTCAGCCAGGTACAGATAGATCAACAAGGAGGCAGGGTGGAGCAGATGGAGCACAATGGTCACAGTAGTGGCACCAGCGATGTAACCAGCTAATCGCAAATACATTCCACACTGCACAGAGGTTCCCATGGCCAGTCTCAGCTTCTCAACCTCCTATCGCCTTCTCAAACTCCTAGACATCTTCCCAGGAACCACCTCCACAGGTCTCATAGCCAGGCATCCTCTTGCCTCTAGGCACATCTCCATGTTCCTTCAACAGCAAAACTTTCTGGTGATGAGGAAGGAAAGGCATCAGGAGAGATTTCCTAGGAAGGCTAGAAAATCTGCTTCAGTCACGGTTTTTAAGACGGAGTTAAAGGCAGCAGAAGATGGTGCCCCCAGATTGTGACACACCCCACAACCCTACCTTTCCACTCCACCTCCCCTTTTCCCCCTTCCAATTTCAAAGCAGCTGTATGGTCTGGGATGAGGAAGAGCTATTGCAACTGCTAGTGGCTCCACAAAGCAGCTGAGGTGTTGGGAACCTCTGCAGCAAACAATCTCTTTCAGCCTTACTTTCCTTTGATTCTGAGAAGGGATAAACAGATCATGGAGGGACATCAGTTGTTCCTCCTCTACAGATCTCCTGACAGGACATTGTCTGACTCAGACATAGCAACCTCTCACAGATGCCACACAGCAATCCCAGATGCCTTCCACACTCTCCCTCCCACCTGCCACATTGGACTTTTACATGAACCTACTCAGGAAAGATATAATAAGCCTTGTGCATCTCCTTGTCCTATGCCTGACACAGTCAGTGATGGAGCATGTTCATCACCTGCTGAAGTCTGTGCAACATCTAATTAATAAACTGCCACGTAGCTCACTGGAAACAGCTGTTTACAGCTGTGGTGACAGGGTGCCACTGGTATTTTGAGGGCATTTTCCTGCAGCAAGAGTGGGTGAGCCCTGGCTGAAGGGGACACAGCTTTACAAATGTTTAACCCTGCCTTCTACTTTGCCCCTCCCAAGACAATCTAAACTCTTGGTTTGGGGACAGGCCAGAAAACACGGCTGCGCATTACCCCAGTGCCAAGAAATACGGCAGCAGTCCAGCATCAGCTGTGAGCATTTGCACACCTGCAAGGCTTTGATATATTTGCTCTGCCAACTGAGCTCATTTGCAAATTCTGTTTCTACGGCACATTTTACTGTCTTGCAGGAGCCCAGCAAATGAAATTAAGGACTCTGACAGAAGGAGGTTTCATCTCTAGGCTAAGCTGTACGAAATAGGAAACAACCAAAGTCTAAATTGAGGTCTTCCTCGAGGTCTAAATCAATTAACCACAAGGTCTGTCAAACTTAGAGCTACTTTTAAAAAGATTTAGCAATGATAAGTACTCGAGTCAGCCATTTCTTGCCCAAACAGTGAGTTTTTAAGACGTATTTTCATGGCCATGGTAATCTAAAGTTCTGTTTTTGTTCTTTTTTATTTCTGCTCAACAGCTGAAAAGTCTTGATTTTCTTTGCTGTCTGAATTTTAAAGTTTACCCTCTCTTGTGCAGCCACTGGGCAGATCTCCACAGTGGAAAGAAAGCTGGTCCCAGAGATTCCCAGAGGCTGAGGGAACAGTTTAACACAGCCATCCATGTTAGCCTAGACCTGGGCAGCCACAAGACCTAGGACTGTGCTGCAGGTGGGTGAATGAGCCTCACTGCTAATTGGACCCGATCCAGCAGCCCCTCCTTATGTTGCTCATAGTCCTTTAATCTGGTGTAATCAGTCACTCATTGCCCTCACCACTGCATTTCCCCACAGATCCTGCATTCCCCACAGACCCATAGGTTCTGTGTTCCATGGGGCCATAGGTGTTCTGTGTTCCATAGGTTCCATGGGGCCTCCTGAACTTCCCCCTTCCCTCCCAAGCCCACTGTCTCCCAAACTTCCCCCTTCCCTCCCGAGCCCACTGGAGCCAGAAGTCACATGCCACAGCCAAGCTGGCTGCGTCAGGACATGGAAGCTGTGTTGGGACTTGTGCTCATCCAGCCCAGCAGTGAGAAGAGCCACACCAGGTGCAGCTGCAGGACCACTGAGTTGTCACTTTCAGCCCACACTGACCTGGGCTGTGCAACAACTTCCATTAGTGCTATATAGAATCACAGAATTATTTAGGTTGGAAAAGACCTTTAAGATCACTGAGTCCAACTTTAAGTCAGCATTGCCAAGTCCACCACTAAACCATGTCCCTAAGCTCCACACCAACATGTTTTTTAAATATCTTCAGGGAGTTACACTTCCCTGGGAAGGCTTTTCCAATGCTTGACAAGTCTTTCCATGAAAAAATCTTTCCTAATATCCAATCTAAACCTTCCCTGGTGCAAGTTGAATCTCCTTTCAGGTAGCTGTATAGAGTGATAAGGTTCTCCTTTTCTTCAGGCTAAACAACCCAAGCTCCCTCACCTGCTTCTAAGACCAGTGCTCCAGACCCCTCACCAGCTTTGTTGCCCTTTTTGGGCACTCTCAGGGTCTTCCTTGTAGTAAGGTGCCAAAACTTCTGCATTGCCACAACAAGATTTACATTTGCACTCTGGAATAACTACTGTGTAATTGGTATTTTTTTATGATGATTATTAAAGCTTTTACCTGGGTGATATTTGTTTATTTTAGGAATTAGCGTATTTTACATAGCTAATGTCAAACATTGCTGCCACAGGTTTACCTTGCTGCCAGGTAAATAATTTTCTAAATGAGATTTATATAAACTCTCCCACATAGTAAGCCTATACATGCAAGTATCACTCCATGAAAGCTCTCTCCTGCTCTTTGCTTGTAGGTAAACTGTGTGTGCACACCCATCTGACACTCAGGCCATAAACAGCCCTTGCTGCTGAACAGGGAATTGTGGAAAAAAATACAAAGCAGCCTGCAGGAATGCATGTAGTATTTTGTGAATCTGTAGAAGAAAGAAGGCAAAGAAAACTGGGAAAGCCCGTAGGCAAATATTCTTAAATGAAACAGAGCGAGAGAGAGTAGTTACTAGAACAATAAGGTTTTTCTTATTCAACAGTATTTCTAACACCAGCATCCACATTATGAATTTTACCACCCAAAACCAGAGTGACACAGTTAGTGGGTCCTTGCTTTGAGCCCTCTTGTAAAATCTACACTTCCAAACATAAATCACTCTCATCCTGTATTCCAGAGCTCAAAATAGATTCAATCCAAGATTTCCAATGGCAGTACACCAGTGCTGCTCTAAATATCTGACATGATTCAATGTCTTTTGTAGTGCAACCAGCTCTTACAGAGGTTTTACTCCGTGTTTTACTGCACTGCAATGCTTTAGTGTCTTATCCAAGTGCTGGCAAGAGCACATCGGCCACACTTGAAAAAAATGCAACAAATGAACAACTGGTAGGCTTGTCCTTTGGTTACCAGCTGTAGTGCATTTTAGGCATGGAAATTATCTGGAGCCCAGGCCAAACGGAAAAGCCTTCCGCCTTCTGCTCAATCACCATTTCAACAACAGAGTGAGCACCAGAAAATGCTGCAAGCACTTCCGTGCTATTTCAAACCTGGCTCAGCTTCTAACAGCTCAGTTAGGACCAGAAAGCCAGTATCAGTCAACCAGAAGAAATACCAGCATGGACTTCAACAGCTCCCTCCAGCAGGTCTCTGGTATATTGTACTTCGGTTTCTTCACATTCTGTAGTCCAGCAAGGGCATGGAAATTACCATGCATGAATCCATACGGACATGCAGGCTTGGGAACACCTTGTAATATTTGCATTTAGGTTCTTGTTCTGGTTGTGGGCAGAACGGGGTTAATTTCTGTAGTAGCCAGGTTATTCTATATCACCTCATGTCATTACCTGGGGCAGGGGAAAGCAACTCTCTTTGGAGAAGAAGGGGTTCTTCTCAGTTGAGTAAGCGTGGTGGAGGGACCCATCTGGACCAAGCATGACTGAGACTCAGAAGGAAAGCAAAGTCCTCTCAGATGAGATATCTGTGGTGGCCAGAACACAGGGCAATGTAATACTACTTTGCAAAAACACTTCTGAAAAAGAGACCAATTTTCTAAGCTACAGCCTGCAATGCCCACAGTTTCAGCAAGACTTTTGAGGTAGCAAGAACAGTTTTGACAATTCCATCACTCACTGTAATTTTATTTGCTGATTGATCCATTTGGAGCCTAGAGTTACTTCTCTAAGGACTGGCTGTACTGTGGTCTTCTCTTTTTTAACATCCCTATGGATGTCTCTTGCTTTTTTTTTCCTGTCATCATTTAAGTGAACACACCTGAAGAACAAGCCTTCTAGACTGCTGACCATGAAGAGAGCTTTTGCATAAACATTTCACCTAAAAGAAAGGAAAGACAAGGACTGACAACATAAAAATAAAAAAACCACCCCCATACCAAATAGAAAACCTGACACCTGATGACATCAGTGAAATTCAGCTGAGAGCTTTAAAAACCCTAGATGTCATCCATCAGTGCTCTTTTGAACTCAGGGCAATGCAGACATGTATTATTAAAATGGGCCTGTTTTATTGACATGGGCCAAAAGTGAACTAGAAGTCATCTTTCCAAATAAGACTTATATAGGAGTACATTCATTCAGACAAAAAAAAGTTACATCAAAATTCTGTACATTGTAGAGCAATTTCACTTCTGCCCTGTGAAATGCAACAGAGCTCTTTTCTTGTGCCTAAGTATGTTGTGTAAAGAAGAAATGCATGTCTGTATGTAGGTCCAAGTTCACCACGATATGCCAGTACGTACTTGAAGAGATTATAGTACATTAGAAAATCTCCTAATTAGACTTCAGAGGCTTCATGCAACCCAGCAAATACACAAATGAATATGTGTTATAAAGGTACATGCACACACACAAACACATATACTCTATTAGCCAGTGTTCACCTGCCAATGCTCTTTGCACACCTAATTATAGCATTAGTCATCTTAACGTTTTCATTACTCTTTCTAATGCGTGCTGGGCTGCAGTCATCTAAGTCATACAGCTCCTATAGGAAAAATGTGTTTTATGGGACCACTGTCTCCAGTGTACAGTTTAATAATGTTAAAAAGATATCAACATAAAATTAATGACTAAATTTTTCATGAAGGGAGCATTACATTCCCACCTAATTGTGGTTTAAGCAGTTATTTCTCTATTATTACTATAGTGCTGAAACTAATGTTCAGTAGCCCATTGTACGATCCGATGGAGAATCCAAATGACTGTTGGTGCTAATGACAAATATCCTTAGAGAATAAATATCTTCTGGACACTGTGCCAGCTCCAATCTGACTGATTGTATTTCAGCTAGTATAATGAAACCTTTTCTGGTGGTGTTTGAAAGAAAACGATTAAGACTTCACTTACTTTTCTGTGTCAAAGGAAACATTTTCAGGCTCTGCAACTTCACTACAAAGTGGAAACTTCCTAACTGGTGCTGGGCTTCAATGTCAACATACCTGGCATCAAAAATCCAGCACATTTACCCTCGTGCAACTGCACAAGCAGTCAAGAGCAGTGTGCTGTGATGAACCATGGCTGGCTTCGCTGCAGTTCTCCCTTCCACTAAAGGGCAGAGCAGTCTGTTCTCGAAAAGCCAGAATGATCTAAGCAAGAAAAGTGTTTTGACTTCTTCTGAAATGCACATGGCAAATGTTTTACATTTCTTCTGTGTTTAATCTAATGAATTTGAAGGTATTTCAGATATCCACGTTACCTATATTCTGTCATGCATAATCCAACAGTGAGTATTTGTTATATAAAGGGAGAAAATACTTCGCTTTTCTTTCTCTTGCCTCCCATTCCCTTCCATAAAGTGCAGGAAGAGCTGGCCCAACAGTCTGAAGAAACAAGTCTTGCATCTCTCAAGGAGAGGCACAGCTTGGAAAGCATGTGCACAACCTCCCACACACAGTCAGACCAGGGTGCTTCTGCTCCATAGGGGTGCAAATACCCCCTTCTCATCTCATCCTTTCCCAAGAAAGTGGTTTCCAACCTCCTTAGCTACTGCAGTTTCAGTTCCTCCACACATCCTTACCTATGTCTTATTTTTACTGCTCATTCCTGTATGTCTAAAATCTAACCTTCCCCACCTCCACTGCTCACATAGCATATGCTCCCATTTATGTCTCTTTCTAAATGTGATTTCAGTGACCTTCTAGTATTTCTAATTCCCACATCTTACCTATGTTATTCATAAAAATAGATTTTCTTCATAGACATCTTACTTGCCTTTTGCTTTGCTCACATTACCTCCTCTTTCTTCACTGATCACACTCCTCATCTTAAAATACTCTTCCTTGAAATATTAAATATGTCTTCTAAACACTCCTTTTTCCACCAAGGCTTTCTTGCTCCCTGCCACACAGAGTGGGATGCTGTCTTACAACTTTGTTCTGCATGTTTGTCCTGCTGCAATGAGTGTTCTTTGGTGCTGCACAAGTTACTTTAAGCCACTATCTGTTCTGTTCTAGAATTGCTCAACCTCCATCTTTCCTAATGGCTGCAAAGTTCTAGGTGACTGGCAGATAAATCATCCTGTTCTAGCTTCTCTAGGTCCAGTACAAAAAAAAAAAAAAAAAAAGGCAGAAAAAAAAAATCCTACATTCATATTCCTACACATGAATTTGCAAAGATTTACCACCTAGTTTACCATGTACAAGCCCGTGATTTCCCACTTATATTTGTAAACAGCCCTAATGTTTTTCAGGATGATACAACAAATATTTCCTCCAAATCTGCATTGTGTATGATGACTTAGAGATGCTTTTGAACAGAGTGACACCTCCCACTCTTTTTGTTAAATATTTGCTTGTATGTGACTCATTTTAATTCACAACATTTCTCCACATTGATATTTACACTTTTTCCACAACTGTCTTAATCACAGTAATTTATTTCAAAGGTTTGGCCCAACTTAATATTTGTCTGTGATCCAATCTTGCAAGGATACAGAAACCCTTTACCCAATGGGCTGCCCAGGGAGGTGGTGGAGTCACCACCCCTGGAGGTGTTTAAGAAAAGACTGGATGTGGCACTGAGTGCCATGGTCTGGTTGACAAGGTAGTGTTAGGTCATAGGTTGGACTCTGTGATCTCAAAGGTCTTTTCAACCTAGTTAATTCTGTGATTCTGTGATTTTTTTTCCAAATGGGCAGAACTGTACCAGTTATTAGCTACCTATTCATAGAAGAGTTTATGCTGTTCTATCATTAGGAACAAACCAAAATGTTTTTAACTGAATAAAATGAGCTCATTTATTTTATCAAAGTGCCAGAGTTAACACCAGTGCCCTTAAATTGGCAAAGAGACACACACCATAACCATGTGCTGGAAAACCTGACACAAGGACCAAAAAAATCTTTTCCCTCCAGTTTAAGTTGGACACTTTCCACTGACTTGACTGGACTGGGCTGGACTGTACAGCTCACTGGAGGCTGAAGAAAGAAGGTGACTATCATGCTTGACATGTACAGTTAAAAACCTGAGGAGGGAAACTGGCAGTGATGTTTTACTGAGTGTACAGTCCCATTCAACAAATGGGCCAAAGTCTTGCTTCATATTTTTCAGCTTTCAAAATGAACATTTTTATATCAGAATCCTCAAGGCACTGGAGAAATCAGCCATTGTTCATGTTTTTAAATTATATTATAAAAACAAACAAAAATATTTCTGTGGCAAACTCAGGATGCATCAGCCAGGCCGTAAACAAAGGGTGCCCTAGGCAATTTCTTTGTCTAACAGATAATTTGCTTTGTGTAGGATGCTTCTTCACAGCAGGAAGCATGTAGCCCAGATCCCCTTTAACTCTTCTTGACTAAGAGCCCTTGCTCTGTGACAGAGCCACGGGAAGTAGAAATCATTGCAGAACACAAGTGATAATGATCTAGCAGCTAACTTAGTGGTGGAGATGTCAAACTGCAACCCACTCTCCAAATGTCCCTCTGCCACTTGCCATAAGCAGGTATTCCTACAATAAAATCAAAGACTTTTAAGTCCCATCGGAGCTCTTAAAAAGGTGGCAAAAGCTGGCAAACCATGCAAGACTGCACACAAACTTTATGGGATCCACAAGACAAACAGAGGCTGTAAAATGATGGTTAAAATATCAGTAAGGGATAAGGACAAGGATTTCCCCTGTAAATCAGATATACACACTGCCAGCCTGGTCTGAGTTCTGACCTAAGGGCCAAGTTTTTGGGAGTGGCTTAGGACCACAACACAGCTCTTCCACTGAGACAAAAGAACAAACTCTACAGTGGTCAATGCTCCCACACTACCTACTGCACTGTTACTTAACTGCTGAGGACTTAAGGACTTAAGTAAAGTGGAATAAAAAAGCCTCTGGACTTCTGACAGACTTGTGCCCATGGATGCAGGAAACAGCTTAGCCATGGACCTTAAATCAAGCAAAAGGAGAAAAAAAAAATTAACGAAAACCAGAGATGACACCTCTCCTGCACCTCTTCAACAACTCTTATATCCATGGGGGAAGCAACCAAAATATATTAATGGGTGTTTACTGACAGTTTGAAGCAGCTCTGAATTTTAAAAAATATACATTTAAAAAAAAAAAAAATCCCTCAAACCTTAAACTTTCAAGAGTTCCACTTATATTCAGGATATTGAAGACAATTCAAAACATTTCCTACATTTCCCATCACTCCTTGCAGATATTTCCTATCCAGTCCTCAGAGCAGTGCAATAGGAAACCAACACAGCCATATTCCCTGACAGACTAAAACATATTTTCTGCCACATCAGTTAGCAGCAGCCCTAGTGAGATTAGTTTTTCTCCATCTTATAGCATACAATCTCTGCTCCTAGAAGTTCAGACAGCAACAGCAAATTTTCTTTGCCACACATGCTAGCAAGCCTCCACCAGCAATGCCTGTCTGATCCGAAAGGGTACCACAATTAATCCGAACAAAAGTATATCAGGCCAGCTGACAGCAAGGCAGGAAGAAAGAGTAATGTCCCAACCATGAAATAACACAGCAACAAATTTTATGTATGGTTTCATTTGTTAAAGTCCCTTTTCTTGCTGACATTTAGACCTTTTCCTCTAGTTTAATTTCTTATAACATGAGAATATGTCTTGAAATTTCAAGGTCAAGTGTAGTGCCTTCTACGTATATTCCTTGTGCTGGGTTCAACTTGCAAAATTTCTCTACTGAAAAAATACAATTACACCAATACAGGTTATCCCCTTTTTTGTATGCTAAAGTACATAACCCATTCTTCTAGTGGTGTAGCTGAACTCACACAAAGGCAACAAAAAGATACTATTTTAATAGTATCCATATTATATATTACCGCCACAAACTTAATTTTTTAATCACAACGTAAAGGAATAAATTGCAACCTTTTCTTTTAAACCAGAACTGTTTACATGGTTAGACAAAACCTCTCAAAACAGTTAACTATATCAGAAAGAACTGGATAATTAGCTTGAAAAAAGTACTTCCAAACAAAACTGTTGTGTACAGTAACTTCTCTTCCATAGTTATTAGAAAGACAGGAGAGGGAGGAGCTGGGTGGACACTGTTTCTAGATGTGGCTGGTCTCCTGTGCTGCACTGCCAAAGAACAAAAGAGCTTCAGGGAAGTGACCTGGAAGAAAATCATCCTTAGGCTTCTTATTTCTAAGGGCCAAATAATGCCAAATCTCCTGTCAGGGGTAAAGTCTGCTGGGCTCTGACACATTTTTGCTCAAGGCCAAGTTTCTGACTCCTGAAGAAGGACCACCAACTCCTCTGCACCTGCATCCACACACATGTGGGGCCAGCATGGACCAGCGCTCCCAGCACCTCTACTCTGCAGCCTCACAGCCAGAACCCACTGGGAATACAGGCTTTGACCTTACATTTGTAAAACACATATCCTGATGCAATGCTAGGGCATTTACAAGGTACCAAACACAACTTACTATCCAGGGAAGTTTTTCTGAAGTTTTCCTTTTCTGCAGATAATGTCTTTGAGATTTTATTTGTGCATGTCTTCATGCTGAAGTAATTTTCCTGTAGAACTGTGCCTGTTCACTCCTTGATTTTTTTTTTTTAAATCTCAAGTTAATTGACTGCCAATTAACTGAAGCTATTTAGAAAAACAAGTCAGAACTCTCCCCAAACATTTGTAATGGACTGCAAATATTTATAGTCTGGCTTAATCTGATCCCTAAGGTAAACTAGAAATGTTTGTAGTATACATTTTAAGATTGCTGTAATTCATGGCTGACAGACAGGCTTTCACTTTCTGGAGAAGCATTAAGCTGATTGGCCCTTTGGCTTTTTAAACTGTGGGGTTTTTTTGTAAAAACACCAGAAACAACTTCTGAAGTTCCAGCTCTGAGCCTACTCCATATAGCTTCCTGCAACTTCTGAAGTTCCAGCTCTGGACCTACTCCTACACAGCTTCCTCTAAATAAATTTTTCATTTAAAAAGTTCTGGAATTTAACTGTAATAGATCCCTTAACTGCCCAAAGATAATTCTGAGGATCTTAAATGCTAAAAAAAAAAAAGAAAAAAAGGCATTGTGCACCTGAGTAGTGCAAGATAGAGGGAGCAATTTTAGGATTACCCATAAGCCAGAATACGTTATGTATATAAACAATCACAGAAGTATTTTGTAATTTGTGTTACTTGATTATATGCAACCTGCAGTAACTGATTTTGAACCCACCTTCCAGTGCTCTCTACAATTTAATAATGTCAAAGCATGGATATATGCAATCTCTTGTTTCACCAGCATTTATACTCAGTCTACATGGATGTTTACTTACTTGATTAGAGAGAGGCATCATGTATACTGCAGTAATCAACTTTTCTCAAGTTACAGACTAGAATTGCAAGAAACTCTTTCTCCATCCTGACATGAACAGACTCTTTTGTCAAGAAAGTAAATCTAAAAGGGTTCATACCAATTTTTCTTTTTTTTAATCAAAAGACTCTCTTCAACTCTACCTAATGTACAAAGTAGATGTTTTCAAGCTGAGAAAAACATCTGCCTTCTTGAACACAGTAAGTGGACAGATGAATAATCAGAGTTAACTGGGACTTCCCTGTGTGGGTGGGATCTATCTTGTCTTTATGATATCTAAAGGTAGTAATTTAAAACTTCAGTAGCTAGTTAAAGATTGCTGCTTAAGTGCTTTCTCTTTACGTAGACACACATGTATATCCCCATCCACATAAAGTAGTTAATGAGATAGATCATGAAGCAAACAGAGAAGGATTTTCAGAGAACAGATAGTTACTCACCTTTGCATATGACTGTTTCCCTGAATCTCAAGACTGTGATGTGCACTTTGATTAAATGACAGTTATTTCCAGTGACTTCCAAGGTGGTAATAAAGAAATCTCTATGTTTACACTGAAGTTCACCAAAATTCAGGTATATTTAATACATTGTTTAGATTAACCTACTACTGTTGCTTTGAGCTGGTGAAGTGATAGAAGCACATAACACTAAGAACAGTATGTATAAGAATAATTAGAGCAAGTTGCTTAATGGGTATAATCTAGGCATCTGCACTCCCAAATGTTTTGGTTTTAAGTTTCCTACTAATTCTAGCCTTATGCTGTTACTGATAAGCTCTTACACAGAATGATCAGAGGATATATTTAGAAGATGCAAACTATTAGTAAAACATCCGTTTCAAGCCCAGTTAGTCTTCCCAACAAGAGATTATACATTTTCCCTTCACATTTCATGTACTGCAGTCATTTGACAATGAAATCATACAAGCTCCTCAGGGCTGTTTTAGATTTACATTCATATGTAGCTTATAAATGTGTTGCCCATTTTAACCAATAATGTAGAGGAATGACTTTTCAGAGTCTGGAATATTTTCTTGCCGGCCCATCTGATTGCAGCAACACATAACCAAACTTCTCACTTTCTGACAATCCAGGCTTTCTGTTAGCAAAGCTTTGGAGTTCCATAAAAACCAGCCCCAGCAGCTGAAGAACGCTGGTGGAATGTGCTATCCACAAACCAAAAGGTAAGATGGACAAACAAGATGCCAAGGCTGATGATAAATATCTGCCTCTTATGACGAAATAACTGCTTGCTGTATTGCGTATGACACTTAGGAGAACTGTAGAGAGAACCTCAGAGATGGGTGGTTGGAAGAAACAGGCAGGCTAAGGTGTTTAACACCTGCTGCACAGGGGCTTTTTAATCCTACAATACATTCTGGAATATTTAGCCTATGGGTTTTGGGACCATGGCTTTGATGAAGCCGATGCTGTGATAGTCTCTGGAGTTCTCAGGATAACACTCACAAGGTTGACAAGATACCAGAATTCATAATCAAGTTCTTCCCTGTTAGCAGCATAGAAAATAATAGCAGCGGTGGCTCTACCAACATGCATTCATACCTACTGTAGCAGCTGTGGAGCCTGAAAGCACTTGTGGGGTCCTGTGACTTCTCCTTACACTATTAGTGCAACAAAGCTTTTTTGGCTCTGCAGAAAAGTCATGAGAACCTGTGGCAGAGAAGTTTGCTTCAAGCTACTCCACTATCTGGAAAGACCACAGCAGTTTCAGTCGTGAGTTGTAAAGACAATGCAGACATGTCATTTTTTTTAAAGTGAGAACATCTGGAGATGTCCAATACAATTATGTTTTTCCTGGTGATGAAGCATAAGGTTAAGTGGCACAGCTTAACAGCTGATGTGAGCAATTCATGCAGCTTGTCAGCACTGTGCATCCAGTTGAACAATAGACAATGTGTGGGGAAGGGCTTCTTAAATACCCTTGTGAAACAAGTAAAATATAAAAGGTATATTTAAGAAGCTATTCTTTGTGCAACCCCCAAATGCTCTTCTCCCAGAAGGAGTCCATACCCCCACAGAAGTGAACCTCAGCTGCTGGGTGATGTCAGGAGAGGCTCTCCCACTGACTCCCAGTGGTGGGTGCCACCCCAGCAGCGAGCACACAAGCAAGGAAGTGCCATCCACCCAGAATAAGCCACTGAAACAAAGAACGAACAGCAAGCAGGAAAGTGAAGGAGCCAGCAGACCCTCAACAGCTTTGTCAGGAAGATTTGTGACAGTTGCTGTAGAGCAATTCCTATTCCTAAATCAGGGTGGAAAAATCCATTTCTGTGAACCCAGGAAGAGGAAACCCAACACAAAATAACCTGAGGAAACCTGCATACATATATATAGTATAATTTTGAGTGCACATGAGCTCATAATTCAAAAGAACTAAACTAATTAAAAAAAAAAAGCAGTTAATGAAAACACAAACACAGCTCCAATGAAAAAACAGGTTGCATGATCCATTACCCTAAAAAAAATAAACAGAAGGGCTGTCAGCATGTCTAAGATATCAGCAGCTTCCCTTCATTAAACCTAATTGCTGTGCATTAGTGATTCCAGGTGACGCACAAATGATGGAGCCTTCAGTCAGGGTGGAGCAGAGGTGGATTCCAGGCACCGGCTTAAACTCTCCTTTGATCATTGATAACATCAGCCTTACCCCATACAAGCCAGGTCAAACCATACTGGTGGCAAATAAACAGAATTTCTGTGTGTTCTTTGAATTTTAAGATGCAAACACCCTTCATCAATGCTTGGCCAATGGAGCAACTGGAGATGTTTTCATAGCTGCTGGTTGACTGTTCCCAAATTGATCAGGTGAGTGGATGAGACAGCAGTTCCTTCTGAGTTTGCAAGTATGGGGTGGGTTTCTAGACTTTGCACACTCATGTACAGATAATAAATTTACCCCTGAAATAGTATTAATGAACTTAGCTTAAAATATTTATTAAGAATCAACCCACATTAATGAACAACATACAGCAAAAAATGGCTCATCTTGAAATTTTGATTCTGCTCCTCTGTGCATCTGGAGAGTATTAGTTCAGGAAATTATTCCAGCACATGATTAAATCCCTCTGAAGTGAAAAGAATACAAGTGTAAGCTTAAAGTTAAGTGGATACTTATGTAGCCTTCCTAGACAAGGGAGTGCAATTGGGGCCACAATCTTTATATTATGATCCTATATTCCTCCAGTGTTACAACATTTCTTAAAGACTGATAAGCATCTATATCACATGCACTCTTTGGCTGGAGTCACGCATAACTCATGAAAGTAATCTTGTTTCATACTAAATTTTACTTGCAGGTCCTTCTCTAAATTAATCAAAGTTAAAGTGTCAGCACAGGTTGGTTGCACGCAGAGCCCATTTTGGCTGATACCCCCTGAATTATCACAGCTTTACAGAGAGGATTCCAAGACCTAACTGTCAGCCCCTCTGAACTGGGAAATTCTGCTGCCAACAGACCTGTGGATACCCCACTCCCAAAAGAAATGTCGACTGCATCCACACTGCAACAACTTGTGTAGTACCAGTGCTTCTTCCCAGAGACTGTGAATGCCTGCAAACATTCTTCTGTAATCTGCCCTTTTTTCACACTAGTTTTTGATCACTGCTACCTCACCAATGGCACATATCTCTTCTGGCCTCTGTTTTAGAAAGCTGATTTCCATTCTCTTTCCCCCCAACCTCTTAACGTCTCAGAATCAATGATCTTGCTCAGAACAACAGTATCCTGCAAGCCCTGCATTCGTGCATATATCTATACACACATGCACATATATAACTCAAAACAACAACAAAAAAAATCACACAAGAACCAAAAGATGCCACTCAAGTGGATCAGTGCTATTTTTGTAATCTGCCTTTGCATGGCAAGATGATTAATTTCTATTTGTGGAATCACATAAACTGGCTGCTTAACAAAGAAACTCAGTACATTAAGGGAAGAGGAAACCAACCGTACAAGTAAGTCCTTGAACTTGGCCTGTTGCTGTGACCAGCTGAGAAGAATAGAGGGATGTTTCTAGGTCTACCCAGTGGTCACCAAGATAGGTTCCACTGTTATTCAGATTGGAGGCACCACGATTCCCAAGCATGGTATGGCTTTCAGACCAGCAGGAACAGGGATGCTTTCCCAGGATACTGACCACTGGTGGGTTCACAAGAAAAAACACCTTTCTTGAGCACCTGACCTAACCTCTACTTCTCTAGCTGAAGCTATTTAAAGCCCAAAGAAAACAAAGAAAGATGAGAAAAGAACATGCCCTGCCACCATTCATCTTACTCGGGAGCTACTATTAGGCTTAACTAACAAGCATCATCAGCTCGAAACATTAACTTCTGTATCTTCCAGCAAAAGCTTTTAACTGTTCATAAAATGGAGGCAGAGTACAGGTTACTTGTAAAGAATCCTTCCCTTAGGCACCCCCTTCTCACCTCCAGGCAGGTCTTGGACCAGACCCAACAGTGGGACTAGTTTGGGGCTGCTCTTTTATGCCGCAGTCATGCATGAATAGGGGCCAGATACAAAGGCGGCATTGTATCAGCTTTGTTGGGGAGGTTGTAGCCTCGCTTTCCTCCTCCAAGTCATCCTCCCGAGGCAGGCAGCTCGCGTAGGAACACCGTGTTACGGATGGAGTATTTTTAAAGTTCCAAAAATAATTCCTGTGAAGAGTGAGAAATTGCGTTTGAATCCCGACAGAGCAACAGACAGGCTGTAGCTGGATGGAGGACATGTAGATCAGAGACAAGAGCAGTCACGACAATGCTGTTGAATATCAGAGGACCCAGACAAGGTAAAATATCCGCAGTCTGGGAGAGAAGGAGGCTTTTTTTCTTTTCTTTCCTACACAAGGCTAAAAAAGAGAAAAAAATAGCGGAGGAGTCTTGATAATCACAGATTTCTGAGTTATATCTGCGCTGAAAGCACACCGAAGAAATGCTAACTTTTTTGATGAAGTCTTCAAAGCCTGCTTATAAAGAGGCTTGAGGACAAAGAACACTGCTGTTAAATAAAAGGCCATCAAGCCTATCAGAGAGGCACACCCAAGGCATTTCATATAAACATCCCAAAAGGCATCTACTCAAAACTTAGAGATTACTTTGGAAAATTTTTGAAAAATATGACTCACACTTGAGCAGATAAATTGGAGAGCTGCAAACCATGTTCTAAAGAGCTGCTAGGCTTAGATCTCCATTGCTGGCTCAAAAGTTGGTTGCAGGTTTGGTAATGTTGACAGCAACTTTCCCCAAATTGCACCATTGTTCTGGAGCTCATCCTCCCATTATATTTTCATTGCAGTGAAATTGAATTAAAACTGATCAAACAATAGCTGAGGATTACAGAATATTTTAAGAGGATGTTCTTTCACTTTGAGCTAAAGTGAAGCATTGCCAAGGGCTGGCAGAAAAACAGCAAAGAAGGAACATGATTAAAAAGGAAAGCACTATTACAAAGACAAATGGCACATTCTGCACGTTGGCTATTTAAGATACAGACCTTGTAAAAATAATGCACTGAGCTACTGAAATGGTGCTTTTGGGCAGGCATATGAGATTACAGAAAGGCACTGGGGTTGTTAAAGTGGGAAAACCCTTTTCCTCTAGGCAAGGAAAATTAGAGAAAGGCTTTGTACCATGCAATGCTGCCAATCCATCAGGGCAGAGAAAGAAACCATCCCAAACAGCAGCTCTCACCGAGGTGTCAGGGGCAACATGTCTTCACACTTCACTCCCCCTCTTAATTCTCGCTGGCGTGACCCATATGCCGAGTCCCCATCTGTGCTACACATGCACCATCCCGTCTCCCCTGCACTGGGTGGGAAGTGAAAAAAAAGCAAGAGCTGGTCCAAAGGGCTAGAAACCTCTCTCATGGCAAAAAGTAACAAGCAGAAGCAGCTTGTTTTATTTCCCTGCTTTTTTTGAAGGGCTGTGAAAATTAAAAAATGTATTAAAAAGAAAATAGGATTTTCCATTAATCCTTTAAAAAGTTCATTAACACCTTGACTAACAGCTCTGCTCATGATATTTTTTTTCGGGTGACAAATCCTAACAGCATTAAGGTATGATTTGACCTTGTCTTTTTTTTCTGTTTGTTGGTACATTTAAACCTGAAAATCAGGGTGCCATTTGGATCAGGCAATAGGCCTGGTGGAAAATCATTGAACTATGCTTGCAGGAGAAAATTTTGCTGAGTGCAGCCCAAGTGTTTCTAATGCGATGTCCAGGTGGCAGCACTGACCTGCCCCTGAGGGGGACGCCCTGGCAGGCAGTGCCACCTCAGCAACCAGCTGGGATGGATGGCAGAGAGCAGAGCTGGAAACCGCTGCACCACACTCCAGCACGGCTGTACCGTAGCCAACATCTCATCACTTATTAAGATAAAGAAAACCTATTTAGCTGACGTTTGCTTTGTGTGCCATTAAGCCAGACTCTGCCTTTGCCCACACTTGCCCAGTTGGCACGTATGTTAACACACAAAAGAGTACAGACAGGCACCCACACTGCAGCAGCCTTTCCTGGGGTTTCAAAAAGGAGCTGGGCCTGGCACCGCCACCCCAGGTCCTGCTTTATTCCAACTGTAAATGGCTTTTGCAGCGTGCCCAACTGGCACGTCCTTTAAAGTTGTGACAGGGGGTGGGATGGGGGGTGTTGGCTTTCCTAACTGAATTAATTGGTTCTGAAGAAGCCAAATTTGCAATTCAGAGAGCCAGACTTGTGTTAAACTGCAGCCTGGACAAGGGAAGTGGGAGGAAAACAGCCTTTCCCACACCTTCTCCCAGCACCATTCGATGCCAGGCAGAGGCATGAGGCCAGCCAGGGTGAACGCTGCTCCTGCCAACCCAGGTGGCAGCTCAGCACCACCCAGGATGACACTTTCTGTCACATACACAGCTCTCCTGGAGCAACCAGGCTACTGTCACCTACTCGCTCACCACCAGACCTATAACAGCTGACTAATAACAACCTTCTTTGGTCATTACTGCTTTAAACCAGGAATTCAGAGGAGGAGGACAGATTGAATTACTACCTCCTTGAACTAGACTGCCTTCAACTAATATTGTTAAAGCCTTATGTGAAATAATACAGGATGAATTGTGAACCTCTTTATTGGTTTCTGGGTAGACAGCTTTAAATGCTAATCTGAGCTAATTAAATTACTTAACTTCATTTGCCTCTGCCAATGGGCCATGTGATAGGGTAACTTTGGAAGACAGTGCTCTTGGAGGCTGTGGCTCTTATCCTTTACACCGGGGCAATGTTAATCACCAGAAAATGTAATTACCTCATTGTTGCTATACTCATCTGTATGAAATAAAATGAACTCCAGCAACAGGAAGACATAAAATATCCAACTTCTTAAATAATGACAAGAACTGCTATTTAATCTCCTCTGAACACTGAAATCTTGGTTAGTAGGTAAAGCTTACTGCACAAGAGGAACATGTTTATAACCAAACTAATATTTAATTTATTTATTCAAAAGTCTACCACGCATCCCCACATCCCAGAGAAGTATCCAGGTGAACATCTGCTGTAGCTGTCTCAAAATTTCAAAAGGTTTTTGCCAAGAACAAACACCAGCATAGAATTCCTCTCTGCAGGAAGACCTCTCACACACCACATTACTGAACAAAATATTTTTCACACCTCAACTCTACGTCTGGACAAGCTGAGGCAGAGACATGAAATCCTTTCTCCCTAGCTTCTGATAGAAAGGCTGTCAGACTCTGGGCTGAGGTCTCTCATGAGATCTTGGACCCTGTTTTTCTTGCACTTTTCTTCCACATAACACTGCTTTCTTTCTGCTGATCAACACCATGTTCAAAGCCTGAAGGCCATTGTGTCACTGGCCAGCTGTGCCTGTCAGTTGCTTTCATCTCTTCTACCTAGTGGGGCTGTCATTTGAACTACAGCAGCGCCACCAGCACTACTCTGCATCGATACTGGTATGACAATGCTTCTGGATGATGACTCTTTTGAAGTCAGGAATAGGAGTCATACACAGATCTTCAGCCAAAAAGCGTAATTTGAAAACACTAGGTGACTGGCCACTGAAATTCATCACCCAGCTTCCATCTCCGGCAACTGCCTGCTCAAGAAAACTCCTTGCCATGGCCACCTGGCACATTGGTTGTACCAGTTACAACAGCACAAATTATTATTCACATAGCAGGGGGGTTCAGTCCATCCATCTTTGCCAGGGCCATCAGCAGCTTCCCAAGAGTGCCTGCTTTCTCTCTTTACTTTTTTTTTTGTTGGTTGGTTTGGTTTTTTGTTCAACATGAACATTTGTTCACACTGCTCTCTTTTCTCAAATGTGGCATTTTTCACATAGTGGTTTTCCATTCAGCTGTCCTCTTAGCTTCTCCTACACACTGCTGAGCTCCAGTTGGGCTTGCTCATTCATATTGTCCAGTGTCCTTCACAATAACTTTCACCTTCACTGTAATCTCATAGACCCTCTACAGCCTTGCCTCTGTTAAACAACTGCCCACAATGTGAAACATTGAGGCCTCGAGCTCTGCAGACGAGATTAGCACCTGTCCTTTTCCACACCAACAGCAGGATTTGTGGTGCTCTGACTCCATTCGTTTAAGAAAGTGATGTAGAACCCTCCTGCTCCTTTCTCCTAACCCATCCAAATCCAGCATCTAATTACAACTCTACATTACATGGCAGCCAGGAATGGAAGTGCACACATCCAAGTGGTTCAAGATGGAGAAAACTTGTGCTGAAAACAAGACTCAGTGAATCCAGAGGAAGCAACACCCTCCGTTGGCACAGCCTGGGACTCTCTCCAGTTATTGCACAGCAGTGGGGCTCTGTCATAGCCTGCAAGTGATGGCCTGGCAGTGACATTTCTATTCATAGAAAACATAGCCCTCTGAAAAGGAACAGATATAGATATATTTGTGTGTGTATATTTGTATATATGCATGTATAATCCCTAGTTTTCTCTTTCAGCCATTTTAGGAGGGCATGGAATTTTCACAATACATTTCCTGTGGAGAGAAACAGGAAAAGCTTTGAAGAGTTGTTACTACTTTGTGGTATCTTACTAGCCAAGAAGATAGTGAAAAAACCTCTTCACTGATAATACGTCACCACGAGGCACTTTTAATCAAGAGCAAACCAACTAAAATATTCAGCCTGGATTAAAAAAATACTCTTTTGCCTTAAATATGCAATCAATCAAAGTGACACAATTACCTGGCCTGAATTAAAACACTTGGTGATTTGTACCTCAAATGCAGACAACTCCAGAAATACAATTATCCTGTTAATATTCAGAACTAAAGCAAAATGCTTCTGAACACTTAATAAATCTTCAGGTGGAAGATTTAACATTCAGTAACATGTCGTATTGGTTTTGCTCCCAGACGTGTAAGTACCAATTTGTCTCTTCCAAAAGAAAGGCAAGACTGACAGCGTTTCTTAATTGAGTCGGCAGCTTTGCCAAAACACTCCACACCACTTCCTAATACAGGGTGAAGGCAGAGCAGGGGAACCTTCTTCAGGCAGAAACAGTTATGCCAGGCCAACTCTGAATGGACAGTCTGCACTGTAAAGGTCCAGGAGCAGTCCCAAGGTCATCACAATCTTTTGAGAACAGAGCAAGGATTTGAAGACCTGGTGCTATTCTGTTCACATACAAGGATATTGGCCAAAGCAGAGTAAGGCAACTTGGCTTGTTTTCCAGTGATATTATCAAGCTGCAGAAGAGAGTTTCATGCATTAAGGTGAGATATGTGCTAATTGTTTCAAATGTGGTACATAGCTTTTTTTCCCCATTATTTCTTCTTGTTATGAATTATAAAATACAATAGTAACTGTTAGAAAGAGTTGTAATTAGGGTAAAAAGACACATTCTTGCTTTCACCATTGAATTAACCAAATGCTCTCTCTCTGTCAACTAGAAGTGAAAACATGATCATGCAGAGTACTAATCAGCATTAATAGAGAGATTAACTGTACTTAAATCACTAAGCTCAATATAAATGTTAACTTCAGTTATGTGCCATGGACCATACATCACTGTCCCAGGAAAACAGCCAGTTTGCAAGCTGCAGATTAGAACCAAATATTATTGTGATTGGATACAGCCCTCAGCCAGAACACAGCAATTTTAGACCAGCAATGGGGTTTTAACTGAGAGCATTTGAGCAAGTTCTTTTTCAAATTTCATAGAGTGATTTGGGTTGAAAAAGCCTTTAAAGATCATCTAGCTCTAATCCCCCTGCCATGGGCAGGGACACCTTGCACTACACCAGCTTGCTCAAAGCCCCACCCAGTCTGGGTATGAACACTTCCCAGGATGGGGCATCCACAGCTTCTCTGGGCAACCTGTTTCATTCCTAAATTAAAATTGTAACACTTGATTGTAGCAGCAATCACAAGATGTCTATGCTTCTACAGGAAGACTGTACTCCTGAAGGAATAACAATCCCAGATGATGAAACATCAAAGTGAATTTGTCACATTTTAAAATGTTCCTTAGAGTGAAATCTTAGCAAGAAGGGCTTTGTTCACTGGGGACTACTCGTCCATCATGATGTTCTGCCTCTAATGAGTGCACACAAATTCTCAAGTGGTGGCAGGCAGGCAAACCAAAAGGGAAAGTAGAGCATAACACACCTGTACATCACATTTGTACCAAACCATTTCTGAGTAAAAGCCAAAACCTCATTTCAACAGCTGCCAGTTCTGGAAAGTGAGAAAAGGGGTAAGAGTCTTGGCTGCAGATGAAAATGAGTCAAATCCATGCATAGTCCCAGGGAGCTGGGGACAGAGATCTGCTTCATCCCGAAGGGATCAAACAAGAGACTAGGCTACTATCTCACAGCAGCAACGTTGTGACATGATTTACATCATGATGCTACAGCTGAGAGGAAAAACTGTCTCAGTACTGGGATATAAGTCAAACCTACTAAGTGGTAAAGAGATTTACAAAACATAAAGCATTTGACAAATACCCAAGTTGACAGGAAGGATGCAGGGAAGGGGAATCCCAGACTATTTGAAAATCTTTTTCTGTGAATGTACAAAAATTCTAAATATCCAACAATATGATCAACATGTCTTCCTTTAGAAGGATAAGAGGTCACACACTACACACCATAGAGTTTCATTGGACAATCTTAGTTACTATTTAACACACTAAAATATGACTTCAGATTAGAGTTCAGATTTGAAATTAGTAATTTAGCTGAGCTGTAGAAAGAACATGATCTTAAAATGCTTAGATAGCAGCTTTAGAGCTGTGGCAAAGTCTTCTTGGATAAAGAATTTTTGGTGTGTTAAAATAACATTTAGTGTGTAAGGAGCTAAATTGATAACCTTTGCAAAGGTATAGTTTATTTAATAAAATATGTTGTAATCCAGTGCTTCTGCACACATATACTTACATAAAGTAATAATCCTCTCCAAATCTAATCCAGAATTATAACAATGTAATCTTTTAATTAACGGATCTGGGATAAAATAAATGTTTGTGAGGTAGAAATGCAGCAACAATAGCTACCCAAGTCACTCAAGTGCTAAATAAATTTAAAAGAAAACCCCAAACAAACAGGAGATAAGAAGAGAGAAGCCAGAACCAGGGCTAAGCATGGAAGGAAAAGGTGATGGTGTTTTTGTGAGAGGCAGTGCTGTGACTAGTTCTGAAAGGCTGTGCATCCTTGTGCTACGTGTCTTACAATCACAGAATGGTTTGGGTTGGAAGGGACCTTAAAAATTATCTACTTGCTAACCTCATGTCATGGGCAGGGACACTTTTCACTAGACAAGGCTGCTCAAAGCCCTGTCCAACCTGGCATTGAACACTCTCAGGGACGGGGCATCCACAGCTTCCCTGGGCAACCTTTTCCAGTGCCTCACCACCCTCACAGTCAAGAATGCCTTTTTAGTATCTAATCTAAACCTACCTTCTTTCAGTTTAAAGCCATTACCCCTTGTCCTAGCTCTACATGCCCTTGTATAAAGTTCCTCTCCAGCTCTCTTGCAGTCCCCTTTAGGTTCTGGAAGGTGCTATGAGGTCCCACCAGAGCCTTCTCTTTTCCAGGCTAAACAACACCAACTCCCTCAGCCTGTGCTTCAGTCAGGTGCTTCAGTCCTCTGATCATCTTCGTGGCTCTCCTCTGAACTCACTCCAACAGGTCCAAATCCTTCTTTATGTTGGGGGCCCCAGAGGTTGTCACAGTACTCCAGGTGGGTTCCCACAAGAGCAGAAGAGAAGGGCAGAATCACCTCCCTTGACCTGCTGGCCATGTTTCCCTTGATGCCTTCCCTTGACCCCTTCTCCAAAGACTCAGAAAGTGCAGAAAAGGCTGCCTAATAAAAAGCCAGTAAAAAGGCTACAGATCTTGGAAAACACCTCATTGTGAGAGTATAATTGGTTTAGTATATTAAAAAAACCTGATTATACTCTCTAAATGCTCTTATAAAAAGAGACTATTCTCCAGCAAATTATTCTTTAATTAAGTTAAGAAAATGCAGAGAAAAGCCAGATAAATTGATCCTAGTTGCTGAGGCAAACAGCTGAGGAAGATGCCACATTTTCTGTCTGTGCTGTCTATCAAGGCAAAGCTGGGCACCTTTCCGGAAGGCATGCCCGACTCCAAATCAAATTTGTGCTGTCAAAAAGAGAAAACTCAGCAAATTTTCTGCCATGAGTTTACAACTCATGCTCATTGGCATGACTTTATATCTTACAGCCATTCTGGGTTGAGCATCTCTTCATCCGAGCAGACACCACAGGAGTGCCTCCCTGAAGACTGGCAGCGGAGACTCCTCCTTGGCTCTCGCACTTCTCATCAGCAAAAGCACAGAGCAGCCAAGGTAGAGTTAAATGAATTAATCAGACTAAGAGAAACCAACCAGAAAACAGCAGCTTTGTAACTTTTCAAAGGCTTTTCAAATGAAAATTTTATTTTTTAGTGGCTATGGTATGTCATCATTTAGGGTGAAAAGAGAAAGGTCAACAGTTCACAACACAAATTCTTTATAATAACTGACCAAGAACATCTAAATCCCACTCTTGGACAAATTCACAGATTCAAAATTGATCTCAAATACGGGCCTCCTTCACATTTTCTGTATACTTTTATTCTTTCATGGGTATGTATTACCAAAGCTAGTCACAGTATGGAAAACATTTCCATTCAACTTTTTAAAAACATTAATTTCACTCTAAACACCTGAATACTTTTATTCAAAGTTGTTCAGAATTTTTCTTTACAGTCTTCCTCTTACAATTATTTGACTCTTTTTTAAACTACAACCATTATTAATAATTGCAGTAATTTCTATGGATAAGAAAGAAGCTGGAAGTCTTAGATTTTAGGCAAGGTAGTTGTTGTTCTGCATCAAAAATATTACAGTCTTATACTGCTGGTCTAATTGCCTTCACTCCTTTCTGTTCTGCTCTCTGCTATAATAGCTCTATGCTTCATTGACCTTTCCTTATTTTCATAAACTGTACCAGCCATTTACCTTTATTTGCTCCTCTACTGCTACATTAAAACAATTCAAGAAGATTAACTGTTAAAGCACAGGCTGCCTTTGCAGAAGTCATACGATTTTGACCTCGTCTACCATGATTTTCCAGCTGCTTGATAGCAGTATTATCTTTTTCTTTTTCAGTTTAATCAGTTTGCCAGATACTGAGACAGGGCGTGCCAGTTTATAATACCCTGGATCACCTTGAGTGCCTACAAAAAATACAAACACCAGTGTGCCCCTTGCCAGCGCTGCAATACACATGGTTTTAATCAGAAATAACACAATTTCATTAGTCAGCAGGAATGTTCTCCAAAGTGTATTTTGCCAAATTCGGCACAGAGGCCAGGCTGCTGCTGCTGCTCTCTGTGTCTGTAGCAAACAGTACATCAGTAGTTACGGCTACAGCGCAGAAAGACAGCACGAAGAAACCAAGGCTGGTCCTGACAGAGCACCCAAAACAGGAGCTAGAGCACTGGCAACAGAGCTTGGGCGGGCACCTGCCTGTGGTTAACTGCACTGTGCTGTGCACAAGCCCTCAGGGGACAGCCAGGGTGATGCTGCTCTGTGTGGTCCAGAGAGTTAAAGGAGTTGTTGCTGTCACGTTTCATAATGTACTTTTCTTTAGAACTGAGCAAGGAGTAGGAGCCACACATAACTGTGCAGGAGTCTTTGGACAGTGGTGCTTTCACACAGATCATGGAAACCTTAGTGTCTTATCAAAATGTAGGCAGAAAATTCCTGCTTGTCATTTGTAGAAGCTTCTAAAAAAAGGCCACGGGTATTGACAAGTTGGAGATCTATAGAAAGAAGGGATGCCTGTCAGTCACGACTGAGCCCACCAGACACCACACCATGGCATCTGCTCAGCACTACCTGCAAAAAGCAATGTGGTAAACCCATCTGAGCAATTAATACTTACTAAGTTTGTAAGAGCTTGTCAAGAAAGTTAAAGGCATCTGCAAAACCAAAAAAAGCTACTACTCTTTTCAACATTAAAAAAAAAACCCCACAGGTAAAGCATGGCAGGTTAAACTAAACATTTATCCAAAGCCATTTTCTTTCCTAGTTTGGTGAGAAAACAAAATATTATTCTGTAGCTGACCTGAAATATCTCTTTTTTTTTTCCAATTGAGTAAGCTAACTCACAAAAGAAGAAATTATTCGTAGAGTATTACTTTAAAAAAATTGAGTGTGTGCCATATTTCAAGTCTCTAGTCCAGACTCTAGAAGTACAAGACATTTTAATAACTTTAAAATATTTTTTTCTAAATCTATTCCAATATGTAGCTGAATAGCTTTTGTGGAAGTCAAGCAAGCAGATATGACTCTCTGAAGAACTCCCTCTTATCCCCAGATTTAGCTCCCACTGACAGAGGCAGTCAGATGGGAAAACTTCAGCCCACTTGGTTAGAAGTTATAGTCTAGCAGAGAAAACCAACTTCAAACTGACATCATCAGGTAATATCAATGACAATTATGATGAACAGTGAGATATTTAAAAAAAACCAAACAAACACACGTTTATATGATAGTGGTTTAGTAGAGTGGTACTGAATTGCACAAATCCACAATGTGCCCCAATGCATTGAGCAGCTGTAAGGGATCTCTCACCTGACACACCTGTCACACAGTATTTCTGCAGCCATTAGAGACTGGCATACTAGACAATCATCCAAAGATTATTATAAGGGTATGGCAAAAATATTTCTGAAAGCAGCTCTTAAAGTTATCAAGTTAATAATTCTTTTATGCCAAAAAGCTCAAAGAATCTAAATCAACAAACAAATGTTATTCTTTCAGGGCATGTTCACAGACGGAAGCTATAGAGGCTATGTAAATAAGAATTAACAAATTATTATGGTTAATTAAAACTTCTCATTTACTTTATATTCATAACTTTTAAAGATAGTCAAATTTATTCTTCGTTCACTTGTTCTTTTTTAAGACTTCAGAGCAAAATGCTGACCTCTACGAGATGTGTCATAGCAGGTTTGTTAACATTCTTCTTCATGAAGCCTGTGTAATGCCTGACTGATTTTAGCAGTGTGATGTGTACAACTAAATACACAACAGCTCAGTAAAATCAAATGATGAACAAATGCACATTTAGATTGTCAGGTGTCTAATATGTAAATGCATTTATTAACTGGACTCCATAATCTGCTAATAGTATGCAGTCATTAATGATGCAATCCGTGGGAAAAAATAGGCCTACAAATCCATTAGATAATAGTCTGTAAAATAATTAGCTGCTTCAGAGCATTTCAGATTAATGCACTCGAACTCCTTTAAAACCTTCCAAACAAAAAAAACCCTCCAAAACCCAAACCTGAATTTTTGTGTGCCTATGAGTATATATTTGCCACACTTTATTTACTTGAAGCAATAAAGTGAGATATATTCATTCCATTAGAAAAACATACCAAATATCTTCCTCACCAATGTCTTAAGATGACTGAAAAGTCTCATTTTCAAAAGCATGGGTTTTCAGACAAATTTTTTATCCACCACTCTGGACCATTAGTAAGCTGCAAGTGTAAAGTGGTGCCATAGCAGCTATACAGACCTGGGAAGAACCTGGTGAAAAATTGTTCAGCTGGGCTGATTTGAGCCTACAATTTACACTTCAAGTGTAAAGTATCTGTATCAGTAATAGGGGTACAGGCTATGCCTATAAGCCTGTTTAGATGCCTGCCTACTCTGGAAAACACTCCTTTCTATACTGTCTGGCTATGAGAGAATTAAAAACTCACCACACATCCACAACAAAGCAAGGCACAGAGCAGATATTGACCTTAATTGTCAAAAAGATGGCAGTAGCAAGGAGAGGGAAAAGGTCACCAGGGCATTATACCCTCTCCTTGTGGCTCTCCTAATCAATCTAATGGAAATACTGTATGAACAAGTTCAGGAGGTACATTTTTTTCAAGGCAGCACCTGGAAAAGTGATGTCATTTTCTCTTTGTAATTACAGCATCTGCACTGCAGGCTGATAAAAGTTACAACATCAAACGTGGAACTACAGTGAACCTTGTGATTTATGTTCTCATCTGAGTACCAGAAACTGCACAAGCATGTAATTATTTGTCTGAATTGGAGAAACACATGTCAGGGGGCAGGAGTGGAGAAAAGAAGGGGTCTTTGGGGCAGGAGTGCACACCAACCATCAGAGCCTTTCTCCTAATAAGGGAGAAACAAATTTTCTGATGGATTTGAGTGGTAGTATCTGGAACATTAAAAAAAAAGAAAAAATCAGAATCTCCATCCTACAACTTGGATTTATCCTCTCTAGCTTATGCAAACATCTCAGAATACTGTACTTTGAAAACTTCCTTTGCCCCTGCTTATGTGAAAATTACTATAAAGGTGTTGTGTTTAAGAGGCAGGTAAAGTTATTTATTCTCATAACTTGTTTCTACTGCAGATGTTCTTGTTCTGTGCAGAGAACATATGGCTTGTTTTTTGTAGAGCTCAAGCTAATTTCTTGTACATGTTAAGAATCTGCTCCAAGGCAGTAATGCTTTCAGGTGGGCTATATGGGAAAGATGACAAAAGTCTCATGATACTGCAGACTGATTCAAATATTAGGTTTTAAAGCACTAGTGTACTTCTGGCACTCTTTTATCGTGAGCTGGGAAAGTACCAGTATTCATCAAAACACAGCAGGAGTCAGTTCTAAAGCCAGGTACCTGACATTTAATCTGCCAATAAAATGCTGCTGGTGCACAGTGTTTAGGGCAGCCAGGTTAGCCGATAAAGAGCCCTTTTCATCCTCTGCTTCCTGTAATTACTGCATTCCTGTTGGGAGCAAGCAGAGCAGTCCCTGTCCTGCACATACAGCAGTGCAAATAGCACAGGGTAAATTTAGCAAAGAAAACCCAGTTTAAAAGGAATCACCTACATCAGAAAACCTATTAAGGAAAACAGATTATTGCAACAGATCAACAAACATCACACCTACTTAAGTGCAACTCTTGATGGGCATTAATTCAAATCTTTAGCAAAGCAGTAGCTTAATAGCACCTGCTAGCAGACATAGAAAAGGGAATGAGGAGGCAGAAAACAGCAGACAAACACAGAGTCTGGCTATGCTCCAAATGTGGTGTATGGGGAGGGTTCTGGCTCTGCTTCCTGAGGTGACCACTGCACACCTTTTCCTGCTTTCTGCAGTGTACAAGGCTGGCTACAGAAGTGAGCTTCATTGAGCCAAGATAGAACAAGAGACTTAAAAATGAAAGCACAGAATATAGATAAAAAGGCGAAAAAAAAGAAAAATACAACATTCAAGAATTTTGTCAGTCTTTTACAGCCCTGCCCTCTGAACACAAGATAGACAGAATTAGTCTACTGCAGCCAAAAGAAACGAAGTGTAGAATAACCATATATGTCTAACTAATTTTAGTATTTTTTGGACCACTGAATACAGGAGCTTTCAAGGACATAATGAAATGATAGCATTCAATTTGTCCAATATCACTGCTCTTTGCAAAAGGGACCCAGAAATCTGCTTTTGAACTATGCAGTAAAACATGAGTCACTTGAGATGCTAACATGAGAGCGCAAGGAACTCTGGAGAAACTAGTCTAAAGCATTATAGGGCAGGCATTGCCTTGCATAGTGGGCAGAAATCTATGGCACAAAAACATGTGGAATGTGCCAGGAGTGAAAATCTGGTAAGCCAAAAGATCTAGTTGATCAGCAAACTAACAAGCATCTCTTGACTCTCTTGTGAATCCTTTTAACAGAATACAACAAAAACTCATCATCCTATGCCCAGGGAAGGTGCCCCCACTCACAAGGCTCACCAAGGCCATCTTCCTTATTCTTCCCTATCACCCTCAAGCAAGTTTGAACTCTTGGGTCAGTAAGGCATTATGGGTTTCAGTCTTGCTCTTGTTGACAACTAGCTGTGGTAGAAGAGCTGTGCAGGCAGTATTACTCCCAGTCCGGTATTAATTAGTTACCTAATTAACCTCTTTTACAGTCTTTCAAATTTCACCTTAAAAACCACCTAAATTCTCAGTTAGTCTAAAGAGCCAGATGCATTGAGCTCCTGGGACCTAATGCAGTTTGGCAGCCTACAGAGAGCTGAAGGCAGACTCCAGTGGAGGTGGAAACACAAATGTATCATCTACCATTTTTTCATGAAAACGTAAATCACAACTTCACCAATTTTAAATTCAAGGAAGACTGGGTAGTAGGAGAGGAAAAAGATGTCCCAAGAAGGAAGGCAGGCAAACAAATGAATATTTTAAACCTTACAGAGAACATGTGTTCAAGTAGCCTCACATCACATGAAAATTCTTTCTTCAATGCCCTCGTATCACTTTCATGAAAATTTGTCCTGCCTCGTAGTTACCGTCCCGAGTAACAACCTGAACAGCAATCCCTGTGTAGGCTTTCCATTAAAGCACTACACTCAACTATTTTTTCCTCCAGTTGACAACATGAGTGACAAGAACAGTAGCAAGGCTCTGCATGTATCAGTAATTTGATTCCTGAGGAGTCAGCAATCCATCACACAACTCTTTGGCTGAGCCCCCCCAAAAAGCTGCATAATCTATTTCTGTGACACCTCATGCTGAACAGCTTAGCACAGGTTCCAACATAGCACCAGTTGTCTTTGCCAACTTCCATCACGCTTGGCATGTTATAGATGCTCCTCTGAAAGTAATCAGTCAAAAAAATGTGATAAATAGGTAAGGAATCTCAATACAGTAATCAGGGCCAAAAAAATTCATGTAAGTTGTACTTGTGGCCTTCAAGAAGATACAGCTTCTCAAAAAAAGTTATTTTAAGTGTGTAGCCAGCGGGAGTCAGGAGCTTATAAGGTCATGCACAATCTGCCACCAGCAGAATAAATGCTTTTATGCAAAGAAAAATTGATACTGTCTTAGAATGCAATATATGAAAAAATTACTTGGTAATGGATGGGCCCTGAGAATGAGAAGGCAGAGCGAGAAATTTGTTGCCTGGAGGAGGCCAAAACCGGGAATGCTCTGCTGCTTTGAGAGAGAATGACAAATTTCACAACAAGGACGAGCACCATCACTTGCTCCAGCGCTCTGCTGTTCTTAACATGAAAACTAATTCTGCACTAGGTCCACTGATAGAAAGAATACCTTGCAAAGACATTACTCAAGTCTTTTACATGCTTATTTACTTCTAGCTAGTCTACAGAAGACACCATTATGAAGATGATAAATAAAAAGAAAAAAATCAAAACTCAGGAAGCAGCAACATTCTGAGTTGGATATGAATCCTATGCAACCTTAACAGTGGATACTTTCTGTTCTCAAGCATTTCACTATGGAAACTTGACATTTTCTTGATAAAGGAAAGATTTTCATTAGGCTTTCTTTTAATTCCTGTACAATAGTAATGGAAATATACACTATATATAGAAATAATTATTTTGAGAAAGTCTTAGCAGAATCAGAACCTTGATTTCTACTTTTTTTAAAATCACTATACCACTTTCCCTATTTCATAGGCAAAAAGAACATTTTATATACAAGTAGTCAAAAGGATGCTTCTAAGCTGTCATTGGAATTCCTCCATCACGATCCATCAGTTTTACCAGATAATCTCTATTTCCATCACAGCTTCCCTGCAGCTTGGCTGATTTTGTCAGGCATGTGACAGAGACTTCATTTATGCACATTTTTATGTAAAGTGATATCTGTGTACCAATTTAAAGCTTGAGGAACGGAAGTGTCCTATAACTTAACAGGTAACAGTCCCACCATCTATGTCCACCCAGATGAAAGTGGGAATTCAAAATTATCTCTCTGACATAGTGTGAGAATGGAAGTTTTCTGTTCCAACTGATCTATTGCTAATCTTTGTCTCTTTCAATTTCATCTGAGTGACTGGAATAAAAATGCAAATCAGACTTTCACTATTACTTTCAGTAGGCATGGCATTTACAAAGAAATTTCCATTAGGGACTCCTAGTCATGTACAGATAATTTCAAAAATAAATCCATTTCAGATTTAAAATTTCCATGGTCCATTTCTTCTCAACGTTGCATGCCTTATTTGAAAATCTGGAGAGAGAAACTGTACAGTTAAGATGCTGGAGGTTTCTTCAAGCCTTTAATACTTGCTAAATAAACGATAACCATATTTTCAAGCTATCAATCTCCTGACTTCTGACGCTTGGCATACTGAGGCTTTCTCCTCAAAATCAAAGCTGTTAATCTTGCTACAGTCATGTGACTGGATGAGGAACAGGAAGAGTCCAGACACATCCCCCTCTCCCTGTGCCTTGAGGCTTGCATTGCCTCCACACACCACTGCCAGCACCTGCCCTGCAACAGTGTCATGGATTCATCTTCTGGCCCCACCCTGGAAAAAGACAAATGACTGCATCAAAGACCAGCAACTGCACATTCAAAGAGTTCAAACAGTCAAATCACCTGAAATCATCTGATTACTGTAATTTTTATCCCTAATGTAAGTTAATTAAAAAAGAGTAAGGCTGTGCACTATTTCTTTTTCCAATATTCTACTTATCAAATACAGAACTGACAACACTTGAGTTGGGGTTTTTTTAGTCTCGCTTTTCTCATTAACTATACATATTAACGTTGTACTACATTTTACACAATTTAAAAATACTGTAAAATGAGACAATGTTAACACTGTTGCTACACTGTTGCTACACTCTCTGGTATTTAGTGATCTGTCTTTTTGCCTCAGTGTTACATTTACAGTTTAATATCAGTACTAGTTTGAGCCTGAGCAGGTCCAGCTCAGTACCTGTTTCTTATAGAAACAGCCTTATTTCTGATCATTGACTGATGCTGGGCATTCCTGAGCGAATGCTCAGCCATCACCACAATAGGCCTTCAGCCCTGATTGTGAGGAAATTTATACATCTAAATTTAAATGTATGTCTTCTCGCACTGGCACTATTCTCATACAGGTAAACATATACGAGATCAAGACCAAGGGCAGGAAACCTCTCTTTTGAGGAAAATCATGAGCTGACACCAGCATTAACTACTTTTGTTAAGATTTTTTTCCAATACGTGACAAAGTAAGCAATGTTTTCACAAAATCCTTAACAGAGCCATGTGGGAAGCAATTTGTATTTGAAATATGATTTGCTTATTATTTCCAATGTATTTATGAAATTGACTTAAGAATACAGTTAAAAACTAAGCTTTTGAAAACATGCTACAGCAATAGTTTGCAATCAAAAGAGTATATCAGGCATTAAATGAGGGTTATATAAAGCAGATGCATCAATTTTAGAAGAAATGTATTGTTAAAGTAAAGGAGTACACAGTAATGTTAGGACAGCATGAAATGCAAATGGTTTTATATTGAAAAATATAGAATATAAACTGTGTTTCTGAGATTGCACAAGAAAAAGATAAGAAAGTCTACTGCATATAAGCAGCTAATGAAAAGAACAAAATCAAGCCTATTTCAGATAATGGATTCAATTATTGTAGTCATCTGGTGCCCAGCCTACATAAGATGTGTCATTTTATTTCAAAGCCTGAAAACCTTTTCATGGAAAAGATTATTCTGGGAGGTATTGAAAAACACCTAGAAGACAAAAGAGTCATTGGTCACAGCCAGCATAATTTCATGAGGGGAAGTCCTGCTTGTCAAACATAATTTCCTTCAGTGACGGGGTAACTCACATAGATGATCAAGGGAACCCAGTTGATGTAATCTTTTTGGACTTCAGTTAAGCTTTCAATACTCTCAGAGCATCCTTCTGGACAAAATACCCAGCACACAGCTGGATAAACACATCATGCCATGGGTGAGCAACTGGCTTACCAGTCAGGCACAAAGGGCTGTTGGGAATGGGGTGACATCAGACTGGTGACCTGTCACTAGTGGGGTTCCACAAGACTCCATCCTTGGCCCTGTGCTCTTCAGCATCCCCATAAATGACCTGGACGCAGGACTGGAAAGGACACCAAATAAGTGTATTTATGACACTAAATTGGGAGGAGCTGTCAATTCCCTCGAAGGCAGAGGGGCTCTGCAGTGAGACCTCGACAAATCGGAGAGATGGGTAATCACCAAATGCATGAAGTTTAAGATGGGCAAGTGCTGGATTCCGCACCTGGGATGAGGCAACCGTGGTTGTGTGTATCGACTGGGGAATGAGATAAGCTGTATAATGAGATGAATTCCTGCTACCTGCAAGCAATTTTGGAAGTAATATGTATCCCATTTTAAATAGGGGAGAACAAAGAACAGCCACCAAAACGCAAAGAACAAGAGAAACATCATAGAAGTTGTAGAGTCCAGAAAAAACTTTTCAGTTTGCAATGCTGCCAATTAGTGTAAAAAGAGCAAGTCCTCCTCAGTATCCATAGAGATAGTAAGAGCAGTCTGTATCCTGAGAATGAAGTGAGGACAGTAATTGTAAGATCAAAAAGGTGTAAAATTTCAGTAAAAGTGCTAGGTATTTGACATTCCTGTCAGTCAGGAAAAAGGAGCCTTGCCACTGTCACAAGAGCAGTAAACCCTTCGTGGAAAAGTCATCCTGTATAACAGAGTCAGACTCTTAAGAAAGCCATTGCTTCCAGTAGAACAACAAAACCAGGAGCCCTCTTGTCATTCCTTGAAGATTTGCGACAAACATATGGACTTGCATTTGCTCACCTGAATTGTGAATCTTACTTGAATGTGTAGATTGAGTGTCTCCAGATTTTTATGAAAGGCCATCATTTTAAGCCTAAGAATAAACAATCTGGGCTCTTTTCCAGAAGATTTAAATTGTTTATTTTTTGTGAGGAGGAGAGCCTCCTTCAGGAGAAATCAGTCTCGGCCGCCATATCCACAGGCAAACCTTCTTAGAGGAGTTTATGCCAAGCCAAACAACTTTACCCACAATGATTCCAGTTAACTTACTAGAGAAAATTAGATTTTCTGGAACTATATTAAATATCTTCACTGGCTAGAAATCATCCAGCATTGAGCAGAGGTAAACAAAACCCAAATCTAAACTTCAGTACAACTTGTGAATCTCTATAAAAAGTACAGCCATTCTCACCTGTGACTCAAGAAGAGATTCTCTCAAGGAGAGTCTCCTGTGGTCTCAAGAAGATAACCCATGCCCATGAACAGGAGTCAGACTCAAGTCACTATGTTTAAAACATGACTTTTCCTTCTTTTCACATGAACTGTTTCAGCCTGACTGGTTTGCAGCCAGCCACACCACAGTGCTTCCTAAGAAGTGGCCAACCTTGCGAAGCACTGCATCAACAGCTGTTTGGTGCCATCAGCAGGCGTGGTGGCTGGAACCAAATTCTGCCATTGAAATTGATACCTGCTTCTAAATCACAATTCGCAGATCCATATGATGTGACTCATTGGATACTTGCTAAGATATTTCAGCATTAATGATAACCAAAGAGGCACACAGACAGATCTAAACATTGTATGAGACCAAATTATCTCTACACATGGGGTGGGTAACTACTTGTAAGGCTACCCTTCCACCGGGCATCCTTCTTCACTCTGCCAATAAAAGTACTGGGTAATAAAGCTTCTGGAAACCTACATATTGCTTTAAGTCCCGTTACCAGAAATAAATTTATTTTACTTTCAAAATCTGCATAATCTCCTTCTCTCTTTTTATTCTTTCCAGTATTGGAAAGGTACTTGACACTACAAGCTCTTAGCAATTCTGAAAGACTACTCAGAAATGCTATCGCATCATATATTTCAGAGGCATTAATTTGAACAATTTTACCAGTAGCCCAGTAAAATGCTGGAAAGTGAAGTTTTTTGGGCTTTGGGTTTTGTTAGTTTTTTTTCCACTTAGACTTGTCCTCTTTTTTGTCTTTGACAAAACGCAATCTGCTCAACTGTTGCTTTAATTCTTTCACCGGTGTCTCCTCCAATAACTACAGATGCTCTCTGACTTTGCCTACAGAAGTATGTTGCTAGTTTTCTGTATGTGAAGAAGTTAGAGAAGAACACCTTTAATTAAAAGGGAGACTATTCTCTTCTTCAGTGAAAATAGGAAAAAAAAAATCAAACAACCTTCCACAAAAACTAATAGAGAACAATATTAACATTACTAGCACTCTAAGAAAACTTGAGGAAAGGTAAAGAAGAATGTATAAAGAAGGCCTGAGGAATGGTAGAGAAAAATGTATAAAGAAGGCCTGAACATTAAAACAAAACAAGTTTTTTTAATAACAAGAAAGTTATTCTCTTTTTCCTTTGTCCACTACTGTATAGTATCTGTATCATTAAAATAATAAGTGCCTTGTGATAGAGTCCATGAATTTTGCACACAAGTAAGATACTTCAATACACAGAAAGTAAGGAAGTCATTTAATGTACTCTTAGGAAAATGTGGAAAGTGACTGTGAGCCATGGGATTTTGGGGGGAGCAATATGCTATCCCCTTTTTTGCCACCACAGCTATTGTATGAAAACATCTACATAAACTGCAATCATATTTCCAATAAACAGACAGAAGACAGACATCACTGGGTCGAAGAGTATAAATTAGCTTTACGCAGTCTAAGCTGTAAAGCTGAAAAGCCAAATGCTTAACATCATGTCTCCCCAAAGCGACATTTAGTTCATCGTTCCCATCTTCATTTGCTAGCTCCATATGCTGGCTCTCACTTTCCAGATTTCTCACGTTCACCACTTCACGAGCAACGTCTATAAGCACACACTAAAATCAGTCTGAAGAAAAACCCTGAGTAGCTGCATTCGTGGAACGACTTCAGCCCAAATGGAAGACTAAGTGATGGCCTTGAAACTCAGGGATGGAATGGAAAGGCAGGAGAGCTGAGATAGGTGGCACTGCATTTAGGGAACACAGGTCAGTGTCTACCCAGTGACAACACAGCAACTTCTTCCAAGGTATGGGGTCACATTCCCATCCTTGCACACTGCATGGTATGCGGGAGAAACCTGTGTCAGCTGCAAAGCTCACACCGGGCAAAAATAATTCCAAATCTGACAAAATGAAAATGAAAAACTTTTCTCCTAACTCAGATTCGGTGATTTTCAGAACTAAACAATGAAACCACAATAGTGAGGATAGCTTAAAAGGCTGATTTGTCACTAGTGTAGCTATTTTATTTGGAAGCGAAAAGACACAAGGGTCTCCCCAAAGTTTTTGAGTCCGTCTATGAAGTGACCTTCTGAATTTCACTGATGTTCAGTTTCATCCAGGTTCCTGAATTACCTCCACAATTTTGAAGTGTACTCAGAAGACAGAAAAGATTGTATAAATTGAAAAATATTGTATCAATTTCAATACTTCCTCTTTTTTTCAGTATCATCGTAAATAAACAGGACACTTAACCCTTTATGTTGAATGGGAAGATCCCAACTAAAACAAAGTCAAGTCTGAGGTGCTACAGCCAGTAAGCCTGTCTAGTGGCTGCATGAAAATAAGATTGTATCCTGGATGGTTGGGTTTGCCTGATGTAGGATTGCTGCTTGTGGAAGGACTCTTAGAAGCAGAGTGACATTGCTGTGACACAACACCTACCGTTCATTTAAAGAAAATGATTAGACAGAAATTTCATACACCTAAAAGCTGCTTCAAAACTCACCACAATTTTACAAATGCTCTTTTTGCCTAATTCTAGCATGTTGTACTTTATTATTCATGGGCATCAATGCTCTTTTTAAATGTTCTATTGATTGAAAGTCCAAGCACTCATAAAGGAAATTCTAATTTTGATTTGTGTGTTGTGGAAGTAACCAGTTTTCATTTTCATTTCAGCCCTTTGACTTAGAGACAGAAAAAAGCATCATTCTGCAGAAAATGGAATAAAACAAAATAAAACTTGTTTAAAATGACAAGATTCCAAATTCTGTACCTGTGGCACACTGCAATAAAATGAAGTAATTGTAATGGCAGAGGGAAAAAAACCCCACCACTAAACACACAAAGGAAAAAAAAAGCCAACTCCATGTTTTAGAAGCAAACTTTGAGAAAAATGTTTTAGATCTGTACCATAAGATTAAAGATCTGCAGTGAACCTAACTGCCACAGCAATCACATGCACCAAACTGATGTATCACTCCAGGCAAAGGAGGACCAGTGCTGCTATTTAAGCACAGACAGCTGAATGCCAAAGGCATGTATTCGAACAATATCTGGTGGGCTTCCTTATTGCCCTGGGATACATTATCAGGGGTGCTTCAGCAGGTTATGCAGCATCCCTTTCCACCTCCCAGCCCTGTTAGAAAAGGGGAAAGGGCAACTGGCGCTGCTGTCACAATCCAAGGAGTGCAACCATGAATCACCATGCTCCAGATCAGCGTTGTTGTTTATATGAAAGCTTACCAAATCTGATTCAGTCTTAAGGGCAGCCTTAGAACTAGGGTAAGCACAAAACTGTTTTCTCTAAATAACTCACCCTCAAAATAGCTTCTCACCCACCTCTGCATTCTTATTTCCTTAAATTTATTCCTTATTTCCTTCCTCTGCCTTCCCTTTCCTTAAATTTCTCTTTACAAGCTGTAGTTCCTGCTGCAAGTGCAAATATATCCAATATAATTCTACACTTGGATGAGGGATGCTACAGTCCTAGGGGCCCTTGCTACAGCATCTTGCTTGAGGTACTGCTGTAGACAACCCTAAAGATTCAGAGGACTTGTTCAAACTAGTCCCAGTTGCACAAAGTAACATTATGGCTTGTGTAGTAATTAAACAGAATAGAATTCAGTACAGCAGGGATCTAAAATGCTCACAGTTTTGAAGATGTCTGTGCAAACACAAGCATAACATGTGCACTGAACACATGCCAGGGAGAAGGAAAGGTCCCCCTTGGATGATGAGGGTAGAACTTGCACAGCTGCAAACCTGACAGTCACTGGGTATGAAGCCAAAGCAGCAGCACACTGATCAACTGACAAAGTAAACTAAACTTTCCCTCCCCCCAAAACTTCAAGGGAGTGATGGAGCACTACTGCAGCCTTGGCTAGCTCTCCTAAAAACATGAGCAGCAGCCTCCAGGCATCCAGTAATGTGCTGGCAGCAGCGTGGGCACCAGCCAAATCAGCCTGAGAGTGAGGAGCCCCTGCCTAGGCATAGGATGGAGTGTGAGGGACCACTTTGTGTCCTCCCTTTCAGCCCTAACCCACCTTAGAAATGGGAGTGAAGGGCATGCAGGATATTGACAGCACAACTGAAAAGGTTCATCTAACAAGTTCATAATATTCCCATTTTCAGCCTCTTCTTTTTTTTTTTAATCTGTCACAACAGCACAATTATCCTCGAGAATCTTTTGCCTTATGAACTCTACAATTTTTAACTCTTACTATCTACAAAAACAAAATGATTCCTTCATGTCTATTTGCATATCCTTTTAAAGTGATAAAACCTTTCTTAACAGGCCTTCAACACACAATAAATGGGAAAGACAGTCAGGCTTAAGTAGTAGCTATTACTCGTTCCTAAAGCATCTGGGTCTTGTTTGCTAAGAAAAAAACTCATGCCAAGAAAGGGATCTGAGGGGGAACAACAAGGAACTCCAAAACATACAAATACACTACTACACTGATGCTTTTCATTTGTTGAAAAATAATGGGGGTAGCACAAGATCCAACTAGCTGTTCTAAGATCTCAGCTTTATTTCCCTTGGTTCTGAAAACATTTGGCTAGATTTTTAAAGATTTTCCTGCAGGAGGCAAATCTTTCATATGAATATTGGACTGCTTATATCCCCACTGAGCTTGCCAAAACAATACAGCAAGGCATTTCAAGGTTCAATATGCCCTGCATGGCTGAGCTGAATTCCTGTTAGACAGATACTTAAAAGAGAAAAACCAAGGGAATAAAATGAGAACATGTACTAACAATGCTAACAGGAGTCAGCAGATGGATTAGCTTCACAAGGTGGGACTAGTGTACAACAGTGAAAAGATGAAACATCTTGTTCTCCAGCCTTGAAAATACCTTTCAAGATGACATGACAGGAACTGTAATGGTAACTTCTCTTTTATATGTGTGTATATATCAACACAGGAAAAGCCAAAGGAGCAGGGCTTTTTAGATGACCTGAAAAAATTTCCAAACCTTACATGGGAAAACAGCCTAAAAACAGAGCAAGAAGAGGGGAAAACAAAGTAGAAGTTGTTCCTCATTCTCTCAACCTTAAATAACCTTAAATAATCTCTTAAGCCTTTTAACATATCTGTATGTATTTCAAAATTATTTATATTGTATCAAAAACTATCTATCTACATCAGTCCCATATACATATATATGTCAAGTCAACAAACAGGGCTTGGTTCACTCAAACTGGCTGCTAAATTAACAAAACAGTTCCAGAACTGGCAACTAAAAGTTGCCCCGAGCAAGTGGTGCTTCCCTGACTGGTGCTGCACCAGTGTGTCCTCTCTCCTTGCACCCAGCCTTGGCTTGGCAAGCAGTGCTGGAAGCCGAGGTGGTGGCAGCAGACCCTGGCTGGCCTCCTGCCCAGCCCACCTTCACTCCAGCCAGCTTGTCCTCCTGGCCTGACCCCAAACCCTGCCCATACTGCCATGCCTTCTTTTCCCTCCCGAACCAACTGGTATTTGTTTGGCTGGCCATCCCTATATTAACGAGTAGTTTAAAGAAAAAATATTTACTTCCCCCTACTGTAAAAATTTCCACAGCAGCTTAACTTCAACTGCAACCTTCCCCCCACACGAAGAGGCAGTAAATGAAAGGCTGGGCATACTTGTGGTGCTGTTACAGGCAGCTTTACTCCACACCCTCTGGAGAGGTTTGAGTTATAAAGAAACAATTACTACCTTTCGATCATGTTGAATGACTCTCAGGATAATAAACAGAAGTCACTGCTAGAAATATCAAAGGAACTTCCTTACTATTTACTGTGGGAATAAATGTAGAATGGATAGGAAACTGTTCCAAGACCAGGAGGATATAAGGGCTTCTGCAGGAGAGACAGAAAGTCAAAATTTTTGAAAAAAGACAACTCCAAACACAAAAGAGACAAATGTGAGAGAGAGACAAAGATGTCTTCCAAGGGTGATTCAGAGCAAAACCTTAACTCAAAGCACGATTTCACTTGCTGCTCCTTGCACCACAAGCAGAAACTGCAGCCCAAAAGGCGTGACTGCTCCTTCCTCTCACCCTCCTTCCTGCACCTGCACCTGGATCTGGCACTTTTGCAGCTGTGACACAGCTCAGACCCCACCAGCTCACCCAGCTGAACCCTACGCAGCAAGACAGGGAGCAGGGTTTTTTCTTGGGCACCTGCTTGCTCCAAAACACACTGTAATACCCAGCTGTTAGATTTACAGTCTTTTACCTAACTAAACATTTTTCTGTTAAGCATTGAATATTTTTGTTAAGAAAATGTCAGAGAAAGATATGTAAACAACTACTTGGTTTTGCTTTGAAATGAGAAACTTGAAAACAAATCTTCTCCCACAGTTTTGGTTTCTGCAAATCAGCAGTTTCAGACAGAAAAAAACCTCTGGCTGGAAAATTCCTGACAAAGTTTATTTCAGTTGTGCAGCCACATGGTTAGTGGCTGCACGAATACTTTATCTGAACTGCAGCACCCAATTTGTTTCACAGTTTCTTCAGCCACATGCTGAGAGGTTTGTTAATTTATTACTTAAGAAAAACCCTATTGACTTATGAGTAAGGATTAAGTGGTATTTCAGTGTCCTTAGTTGCCAAGGTTACTGTTGTCTGGAGAGCAGTTGAAGTACTCTCTCCATCCCCCAAACCAATCCAAACCAAATCTTGCCAAATAAATGAGATGCATCAGTAATCCATGGATAAGCACATGCTTCTCTGATATAGGACCACCTCGTCAGTGCTCCTCACCCCAGTATGAACAAATCTAATTCTAATCAAGTGCTGGTGTCATGAGGCAGCAGAACTTAGTCAAGCAATGAAGTGGAGAAAATTAGTTGTATTAACAACTAATGTACACACGAGTTTCACATAATCCTGCACAAACTAGAACTGAAAGGGCACTGGAGCAGAAACAACAATGTTGATGTCTGACCCAACATATTTAAACAAAGATAACTACTTTACTGATCCCCACACTCTATTATTATTGCATTAAGAAAGTAGAGAAAAGCAAGCCAAAAAAATAGCATGAGGTAGAAAAACAGTGTCTCATATGACCTGTTTGTGTGCAAAGCCTTGAAAACTTCTATTAAGGTCACACAATCAATATACTATTATTGACAGCATAGTCTTGGCAGTTTTATGCTCTTTGGGCTCTCACTGAATGAGACAAGTCTAAGTCAACTTTTCCATTACTGGCTCTTCAGTACTTAGGATTTTGTGTCTAAGAACACTTGGATATATCTTAAAAATCCTAGATATTATCTTCTGTATTGCCTTGGCTGAGATGTTCTGCAACAGTAAACAGAAATGGCAAGGCTCAGAAAGTCGACAGCTAATGACATACAAGGAAAATGCAGGAGAGAAGCAGCACATTGCGCTCCTCTGCTGCCCCAAGAATGCCTGAAAGGAGAGCAGCAGCCCTCCCCCTTCCCTCAACACACATCCTACTTGCACAGAGAGGAAAGTCAGCCATCAGACAAAGCTGATGAGGCTCAGAGAATGCACAGAACACTGTCTTCCATGCACCATGTATGCAGCAATCCAAACTTGAAGAAAAACAGGAAGAGGGTTTCAGCAACGAAAGAAACTAAGATAAATGTGGCCATTAAGTAGCTCTCTCCCAGCAGCTCTATGTAACTTTTGCATATTGTTGTCTAAGCTAATCTTCTCCATGATTGGTGCTTAAAACTGTTCTAGCATCACTTACACTGCTGTAATTAGGACTTCTTTTTCAGGTTATCATTTCTGCTCCTTCAGACTTAGCCAGATCCACTTACATCCACTTAGTTACATGTAACTCATGCCACTTCATCCATCTCTGAATTCATTCACCTCTGAACCCGTCACAGTAACTTGCCTGCTTGTGCATTTAAATTGTGCTTGGCCTTCAATTTTGTAGTGCAAGTAGCCACTTGCTCCTTGCTGCAGCTCACACATCTCTCATTTCTTCTTAGACTACATCTCCAGCAAAACAACACAAAAAGGGTTGATTTCAAGCTCTTCAGGCAATGAGTACCTTCTACAGAAGAGCACTAAAATAACACCGCTGGACTAGAATAATGCCACTTCCACATTAGGGCTAACACAAAAAGCCTACTGTTGATGAATGATAGAAATGTAATTAGTAGGAGTTCACAGCATTGCTTAAATCACTATTATTTAGAAGAGCCCTCTATACCTGCAGTTGGGCTTTTGACATGCTCTGAATTTGAGAATCGGCAGTAACCAAAGGAGGAGTGTCCCAGAGGAGCTCACAAGCATCGTATGAAATCAGAGGGATGTCATTAGTTGATAACACACCAGGCCTTGCTGCTGCTGGCAGCCAGCAAGGTAGGTTTATGACCTGGAACTTTGTAGCATGCTGGGAAGGGAGGAGGGGGCAAGGGGAGTTGTGCTCTAAAGGAGTGCTGCAATTTCTGTTCCTGCTTTACAGGGCTGTTGAAGAGGTGTTGCTACACTGCCAGGCATCACCAATATGGGCTGGTACCACGGCAGGTGTCAAATTCCTTCCGTGCCACCTGAGAAGAACACACACACATCTCTGAGCAGTATTGCAGTATTGCTGTTCTTTGTATCTCTTCCAGTCTCTTGTTTTTCTGTTTATTGTGATGATAGCTACAAATGCTGACAATCTTTCCAACAGTATTAATTAAAGTTGATAATTATAAAATCTTCAGGAAAGTTCCTGAGCTAAAACTTGATGGTAACCCACAAAGATTCTACATCCAGAGGTAATGAAAGGTCGGGGAGAGAAAAAAAAAGAAGTCTCCAGGGTAAACAAAAGAATATTCCAGCAATTAGTGATGTAGCCAGACTCATTCTAGCATTTCATTAACCACACACCTTTGGTAACACTTTTGTGTTTACAAATCGTAACTCTCAGTTGCCATTAAAACTGAGGTAAATACAAGATTTCTTTTATGTCTTCTTGTAAGTTTCTCTGCTTATGAATTTAATCTTGTCATATTGAAAATGTGCCTCATCTTTCCAATATAGTGCTTTTGAACTGCCAATCACTCTGACATTGATTTTCTTTTTTTTTTCCTAAAGCTAGGCTGGAATTTTACAGGCCTCTACTTGGTGTAAGGAATGTTACTTTGGTTTTTATCTTTCTGGCACATCAGCCTAGTTCTTTTACTTTACTAATTAATCTGCTTCTACTTTATATCACAGCATACATTCATTAAAATAAACTCATAACTGAAAGCAGAAATTTTGAGGGTTTAGTCCTTACAAAGCAGCCTACAGAATAAAAACTCACGTTCTCTAAGGAATACGAGTCTGGCAGTTCCAGCACTATTTTGAATATTTTATTTCTTTTTTCTTCAGGGAGTTTATTTTCTATTCTCTTGAGACCCAGCATACACCCCCCAAAAAAGTCTTCCCTATAACCCTCAAAATTAGAATAAAAGAATTTTTTCTGTTTCTTTGAGGTTTTTAACAACCTTTGATCCTATTGGTTATGCAATGTTCACAATTTATTCTGATGGGATATACAGCATAAGAAATATTTCTGCACTCCACTTGCTTTCCCCAAAGAAAGGATTCGCACGGTACAAAGGTGGAACAGCAGGACAATGGGACAGCACCCACAGACCTTCCTCTGTTTGCCACCTGCATCAGAACACAAGGGAAAAAGGTTTAGAGCAATGAGCAATAAATACATGTCCTTTTTTTGTTAGAACCTGCTGCTTGACTTTCCAAATGCTTTCTTAGGGATCTTGGGCAAAAGACAGTTACGTACTGAAGAGATAATGGACCAAGAGAAGGGGCATCTTAGTGGAATAGGGAAGCCAACATAAAACACTACTGAATCAGAGAGAAGAAAATGTATGCTTACAGAATTATTGAGTTTGAAATTCTACTGACTATCTCACTATTTCTAAATCTCCAAGCTACAATGACAGTGTCTCTTTTTAAAAATTTTGTAACTGAGTGAATTTATACAAAATCTCCAGTTATCACAGCATTTGTAATAGATCATGAAACAGAGCACTCATGGTGTTCTGGTCCTTCCTCTTCTGACAGATGGGTGGGCACTGCAGAGGAATAGTGTGTCAGGAAGGCACAATGAGTCCTCCACGGATTTGACTGACCACACACCAAAATCCCAGGATGGGGATGTAAAGTTCTGCAGTTCAAAAAACCTGAAGGCAAAGCTGGTTTTAATTAAACTGACATATTTTAGACGTTTATGCAAGATAAATTGAAACAGGATTTCAGAAATAGGCCTGAAATTCTTTACTTATGGCAAATTTAATATGAATGATTTTCTTAGCACCCTGAAAGCTCAAACTGTTGATAGGAAAGGTGGTTTTCTGGGAAATTGCATGCAAAAGGGTAATTATATGACATCTCACCCCATATGACCTTGAGATTCAGGAACCATGAATCAGTTTAACACTGCCCGGTTCAGCATTTTTTTTAAAGTTCTTTCTGGTATGTCATATATGGAAAAATTGGAACCTGAACAAGCATCAAAGTCTCCCAAATTGGGGATTAGAGTGAGCTCATCCCATCATGGTAAGAACTAGTCTTTGTTCTCAGTGTGACATCTTGCATTAATAGAAGATCATTTTCTCACAATCACCGCCATTCATCTGGAGTGCAATGGGGTCTGCATCGAACAGCTCCTCATTGAATTGCAGAAAACAGGGAAATAACTGCCGAGTTTTCCCGGTTACGCTATTGATATTTAAGTGCCGTTCTCTGTGGGGACGTAACAGCTTAACTCCAAAGAGGCTGTGACCTATTTCCATGATTATTGCTGCGCTAATGAACAAATGGTTTCTAAAAGGATATAGCCACAACACAAAACTCTGGAGAAAGATGGACACCCCCTATAACAGGGCAGGTTAGACAAAAAACGGAACACCAAAAAATGTGTTGCTTTTTTAAATCTGTACTGAACAACGAAGTAGATGTTTGTGTACACAACAGCAAACAAATACTTCCATATTGATCCTTTGTTTTAGCTCTGAATCCTCTTGGCTTTGAAGCTATTTTAGCAGCATCTTAGGTTTGGAGGAGATGAAAGGGTAAAGATCTGAAAACACATACATTGTCCACATGCCCAGCTCTACCATGGCTGTAGAGAGAAATAAAAGAAGTCCATACTAAAGTCAAATATTTCCTTTTCATATGACAATGTCTTCAGTGCTGTTTCTGTTTCACTAACAAAAGCTTAAATCATAGACAAAGAAAACTCATTTTCATTGAGAATCTGCCTTTTCATCCTATTTGGCACCAGAGATGGCAGGACTGAAAGGTCAACAAGATCACGGAAGCCTATGAATGAACTGAAAGTAGCACTTGAGCTCATGCAGTCTCTGAGACCCTTGTTTTACCTGACACAAGCATCCAACTTGCTTTCTTCATGAAAGCACAGTTACATGATGCAATTCTCCATCCTTCAGAAATCATGCTCAGTCTCTCATTGCTGTGGATTGCATTTGAACAGTACTAGGTGGGAGCCCAGTTCAGTCATCTATGTGAAAAACCACTCCCTCTATTGAGAACACACATATAGAAAAGAAAAACTCTTAGATTTGTGCAAGTTTAATGTGAGGAAGCAGAGGCCTCTGCACTTCTAACCACAGGCTGGGCTAGTCAGCTAACAGATAAGACATTGCTACATGAAAGATTTGCTCAAAACAACAGAAGTGGTTCTACCTCTGTACATGACAGAGATCACATCTTCTCCATAGGGTCCTTAATGATTATTTGCCAGGTGAATGTCACAAAAGTGCAACCAAGTCCAGCTGTGTCCTCCCTAGGGAGGGCAACTCTTCACAACACATGATCTTTAAGAAGCTCATTATATCAGTTTCTTTCCTTTCCCTATAATTGCCATGTAGATTTCCAAAGCAATTTACATCCACAAAAAATTTAAAGGAATAGACACTAACCATTTAAATATATGATGAAGAAAGAATTTGACCTGACTTCAGCCCTGCAGAAGTGTCTCACCTAAGATTTGCATCTGTGCATACTCTATAGTTCATGGATAAGACAGGTATCTCCAGGGGGTTATTAATCTCATGTCTTGCACAGCTGTATTCACCACTACTGAGGAAAATCCTGGTTCCCCACAGATCTCATTGACTTGACCAGATAGTCCATTGGCACTTTAAAAGCCTTTCCTGGGGAAAGCATTACTAGGACTGCTGTGTTCCCCAAGATGCTGTGGTCCTGTTGAATCAGTACTTTCCAAAGAAAAAGTAGTTTGTGAAAATATGAAACCAGCTCCCCTCATTTAGGCCTTTCTTGCCAAGGAACTAAATCAGCAAACCTCTACAAATAGTTTTTTCAAGTAAAACAATTCTTGAAGGGTATTACCAATTCAGAGACAATTCCCTCTAGTCACGCATTTCAACCACCAGCCTGCATCCACTGCTGATCTTTTCTGCATCCCAGACAAAAAAGCCTTGCTCAAAAACCAGCAGAAACCTCTTTGCCAAGTGGCCTGCAACAATTCCCAGCCTGAGGATTAATACACTTGCAGGTTATTCTGCACAGCTAACCAAAAGGCTCCTTGGGTCATTTACTGGCTAAAAAATTGGAGAGTTTGGAAGCAAGTCCTTAGCAACTTTCTCTTGTTGGTAATGGATTAGTTTCAAAGAAAACCAAAGAATATGCAATTTCTATGTCAATCAGTGGAGATATGTAGATGGCAAACCCTGGAACAAGGTGTCCAAAGAAGCTGTGGATTCTCTTGCAGACCTTTTGATCTGAACTGCACAAGGCCATGAGCCACCTGCTACTGCTTTGAAATTAGTCTGACTTTGAGCAGGAGATTGGACTACAGACTGTCAGAGGTCCCTTTCAACATAATGTTTCCATGATCCTATAAGGTCTTCCAAAACAGATTTATATTTTTTTGACACACATTCTCCAAACTGAGTTTGTCATGGTGATGAAGCAGCCAATGTTAAAAATAAAAGTACTTGCTTAAGTTAACTACTTTGCCTTCACCTCTATTTACACTTAATTTTCATTGCTTCAGAGTGGTGGTGGTTGTATATAAAAATGCCTTTCAATATATGAGAATTGGAAGCTTTAATTTTTTTTTTTAACCCACAGAATTTCATAAATATGCAAGAAAATGTATTTCTTTGAGCTTTTCTGTTTGAGTATAACATTTAACTCAAGGATAGAGAGCTTAAGTAAATATACATCTGACAAATGTATGTATATTGTAAATTTTCTGAGACAGGTCTGTTTCATCTGCATTTGTACTATGAAGCCCTGACTTTTCTGGACCCTATAGGAGTTACTGTAAAACAAGAGTTAAATAGCATTCCAAATATTCCACCCTGGTCACACTGAAGCCAACAGTTTTCAGCAAGGGTTGTGGAAGGCTTCAAGATTTCTGATTTGTAATAAGTCTATTCAGAGCCGTGTATGATCTCATCTCTTTGTGCTCTTTCTCTGCAATCAAGATAAAAAGCATAGGCACACACATGTTCTTAACCTAGAATAAATCAGTGAAGCTGAGCAGTTCAAGCTTTCTCCCCTGTTTTTTAAGTAACCAAAAATCAACAACTCGACATGGTTCTTGTGTACTCTTTTGGGCTTCCCTGTTCTGGGATGCTTTTTTGCTAAATGTCAGACAAGGGATAGACAACTACACATGAGGTATTTTAAAGCACCCTTGAAAATCAGTGGTGATAAAGAAGTACTTTTAAGGAACAATTTATTAATTTTTTTTTTCCCCCTTCCCATTTGTAGTGGGTTGACACTGGTTGGATGAAATGCATCAATCCCACAGATGTCTTCTCTGCACCGACCATATGGAATAGTCCAGATATGAGCTCAGGTTTAGGTGTTTACCTCTACACTGATCTTTCCTAACACTTCTGCTAGTCTTAAACCATGCGTTACCCCTCCCAGCAGATTCTTCTAATATAACAACTGTTTCTCAGCTCAGAAATGTGACGAAATAAGACCTTCCAAGAGTGGCTGGGACAGAGAAGTTTTGGATGATTTTGCAGTATGCTGACATACAAGAGTACGATTTTCCATACTTATTGACACTTATTCCCATGCTGCCTGAACTTGCAATTGATTGTACTTTCTAGAAATCATCTGCCACACCGAGGGAAAAGAAAGGAGAACTTGAAATCATAAATGATTTGACAACACCAAAGCCTCAATGTCATGAAACGGGAATCCCTTAAGCATTTTTCTGACCTAGTTTTCCTATTTCTGTTGTGAATTACCAGACTGCAGACAACCTCTGCGACCCTGGACTCAGAATCAAGGGATAATCCCTAAATGTTATGAAAAGACTGGTGCCTCTGGGTGTCCATCTTGACATATGGAAACAGGGACAGACTGTCTTGAACCATAAAAACTGAGGTGTCTGAAATCATTGTTTTTTTCTGAAATCTTAGAGCATAGCCACCTTACCTTCTTGGCACATTTGCATGCTAAAATTTTCTCATTGTACCAAGCAGAAAATTGTCTTGATTCTATTCTTGCCTCATTCATTCCCTTTTACATTTGTGTGCTGTGCTACAGCAGTGCAGTATAGCTGAGAGGATCACTATAGCCAAAAAAAAATACTCTTGCTGCTTCCTTTGACCAAACCCTTGCTCTCAAAACACCACCACACATTGTGGGTTTGCTCAAAATCCATCCGTGGAGCTTGAAAATAAGTTACAGCCACTTTCAGTGCAGCACACAAACAGAAACTACACAGACATTACCTATATGTTCAAAATCCTACAATAGCAAAACTCTTTGTGACAGAGAAATTCTCCTCTTCCATACTCCATTTAACAGCCTGGTGCAATTAAAGATTAAAAAAAGACTTTGTAGCAAGAAGAAAATAATTTCCACCTTTCTTAGTTCTGTCACAGTGCTGAGGTTTGTGCTATTCATCTCTGCCTCGAAGGCATCTCTGTCAGAGCAGAGGGATGCCTTTCCCTTGTTCCTTTCTGGGCCCAGTCTCCCGAGACACAGACTTCAATAAAAGCTATTGATACTCAGCAGGAATGGACTTTTGTTAACAACTGGTGGAGAAATACAATCCTAAAACTAGTAACTTTGCTGCCAGCTAAGTGAAGGCATTAGCAGACTGATTCAATACATCCAGGGGAGCTGCATTTAAAGTGTCAGTCTGTTGGGACCTCCTACCTTCCCCAAAACCCCACATTTGATCCTAATCACCCTTCTTAGCTGCTTCTCAGATTCCTTCCTCCAGTCATTTGTAAGGTAAATTCAGCAGTGAAAAAGCTACATTTCACTCCTCGCATTTCATCTGCTGTTCCCAGCAATTTCATATACTGGTTTTGCTGTCACTGAAGTCTCCAGCAATTCCTTCAAATTCAAGGCTTTGGCTTAGTCTCCATGCCCCTTGGCCCGTTCATGACTTTCAACAGTTCCCATTCAACACAACAACCCACACCATCTACTCTCCTCCTGCTACTTCAGTGCCAGACTCTTGTCTAATGATTCTTGGTACCCTTCTCTGTAAAGCACCATGACTTCTCCACTGCTTCCTCCCTTTTCTTCTCTACCCCCATTAAGTCTGGGATGAATGCTATCTGTTTTATTTAGTTTCCCGTGGGAGTACATTATAAGGCTCTTCTGTTCTGTGCAAGTGGGATGCAGGAAGGGAGGGTCTCTGCCTGCCTGTTCCCAGCTGCGCACGCTGCAGGGGGTGGAAGTCACTAGTGGGAGCGCAAAACTGTTCCTTCCCAAAAAGCAGTGGGCTATGCTAACCTCAGAAAAACCTTCCAAGCCATAGGACATACAAAAGTACGGCACATGGGAAGGAAGGAGGACGCCAGGTGTGCATCCTAGAGCAGCAAGGAACTCTGTGGAAGCTATTCAAACCAGAAAGTCACCAAAATGAAAAACACTGACCCTGAAATAGTGAGCAGGATTTGTTTTCTTATCATAGAATCCCAGAACAGCTTGGGTTGGAAGGGACCTTAAAGATGATCTTAGTTCCAACCCCTGCCAAGAGCAGGGACACCTTCCACTAGACCAGGTGGTCTCAGCTCCATCCAACCTGGCCTTAAACACTTCCAGGGATGGGGCATCCACAACTTATCATGGCAACCTGTTCCAGTGCCTCACCACCCTCACGCACATCCTTAGAACAGACTAGATTGTGTCCTTCTATTTAATCTGTTCCTATTCAGAAGTCTGTGTTAACAGAGGTAACTGCACCCTGGTCACTTTTAACATCCCTCAGCCAGTATTTGGGAAACCTTTTCCATGTTCTCACTTCCCTGGATCCATCACATGGAGGCCGTATCCAAACACTGCCCTATTTCTCTCTGAAAGATTAATTCTATCCATGGAGACCCTCTGACACAAATTTCAGTGAACGCTACTCTCTCTCCTCGACTCCAAACCAATTAAGACCCTCTTCTGCCATGTAAAAATTAAAATGTCACATATGTGATAATGTATACGTACCCATCTTGATCCTTTTCTAAGGATCTATTCTGTACCTTGCTCATCAGATGAACAGAATGTGGAGTTTTGCCCTCAGTGGCAGCAAACTTCTGAAGCTGACTGTAGAAAATGAGAAATTCTTGCAAATCTAGCATGATAAATCACTTAGCTTTCTCTGCATGAATGGATTAATTATGTGCAGATGTTCAGTGCACTTCTACAAGTTTTTATGGATGAAAAAGTCACATCATTATTGTGTTATCTGACCAGAAATGAAGCATGGACTGATGCCATCAAGGAAATAAATTAATTAATTAAAAGCTTCCTGTGTTTTTGCGTTAGAAGCTCAGGTGAATCTAAAATATCCATGCAAAATGAGCAGGAATATACCTGGAGATTCTAAGTGACTCCTGTGATGAATAAAAATTCATCAGAAAATAAAACTGAATTTTTCATCACACTGCTGTCTCTATCATATACTTTAATGTGCTTTGGAAATTTTACTACAACATCCAGAAAATCACTTTAAATTGTACCCTAATAGATCTTCTCCAAGACAAAGGGGAAAAAAACCCCCAGAACAAATTATTTCATTATAGCAAACAAGGAAACTAAGCATCCATGGCAATTTTCTGATTTCATTTATGTCTCGGATTAAAAAAGTGACTCATGTGAGTACTTACACTGGCAACTACAGGAAAAAAAGCTAATTATAAATTGTAGCTCAATACTTTTTTTGAGTTTTATGACAAAGAGCTCCTTATTTTCAAATCTTATTGCAGCAGAGTACAAAAGTTGTCTTTCAGATACTACTGACATCCGTGCAAGTTAGACAAAACAGTAGCTCAGAGGCATATCCATGTACTAGCAAGGAATCAGACCACCACCACAACCATGAGTTTTCTAATTTCTTCAACAACAGACATGTTCTACATAGAAAGACAAGATCTGGGGCAAAAAATACCTCAAACAGTGCAAAAGTGGTGCTAGGGCAAGGTAGCTAATGAAAAAAAAAGTGCTTTATGGCCTATAAGACTAGTTAATCAGTGAATTTTTTGTTAGGAGAGTCATGCTTCAGGGAATGCAGCAGTATGTTCTCCCCACTGTCATGGCACAGGGAGCCAGGGCAACTGGGAGTCCCTCACCAGTGCAGGGCTACCTTCCTCAAACTTTCCTTGATTAGTCTATGATGCTATTTCCTATTGAAATACACCATTTCCAAGGGAGAGTGAGTAGGAAATACTTTTTCTGCAAACAATGCACTGAACCCGGTAAAACTGAAAACTCCAGTCAACAAAGGGTATATACAAATTTTAAAAATATATCTTTTTTTTTAAATAAAGTATTAGTAAGAGTATAATGCCATATTATCACAATGGTACAGGGTTAACTTGTATGCATCCTATACATGATGCTTAGGTGCCTCAGGAAAAGACAAAGAACATAAATAGAAAAATACTCCATTACAGGTAATCCAGCTCTGGCTTGCAATAGAGCATTTTGGTTTGCAATTCTTCTATTTCTTTGCTTATTTTGGCATGTGATTCATGATAGGACTCAAAACACAGGCATGGTGATACTGCCCAACAGGGTAAGGAGAGGTGCTCAGTGGACAGCCTTCAACTACAGCACAGGGTAAAAACAGCCAGTAAATTTATCCCCGAATCCATGAACACTGTACATGGCAAATTAGCCCTACCTACTCCCTGGCCACCCTGGTGTTGTTCAAGAGTCACAGGACTTGTTCACTCTAGTGATTACCTCCCAGTTGCATGCAACAGGTACACTACCTGTTATATACCATATCTACCAAATACTCCAGTTTACCCAGGCTCAATCTAGGAAAGCACCAAAACAGTAATTCTACTGAAGGCAATAGATCCAGTAACAATGTTTAAAATTAAGATGATGTCTAAAGGGCTTTTGGATTCCCTCCTATTAGAGCTTCCTATCATCAGCTAAAAAAAAACCCCTCAAACAACTGCTAAATCAAAGCATCCAATGTGAACAGAATTCTACTCCATAGTATTTTGTTTCCATAACACAAGCCATGGCTGAAAAAGATACTAATTATGGCACTAGTGCAGCTGTATTAATTACAGCTGCATTAATTAGAGCAAATTTCTGTAATTTAACTAGGTTGGCACTTAAAAGTGCTTGTTCAATTATTATACATTTCAGACCTTTGTCCATTTTTTCCTCAACATGTTGGTGAACTTTTAAGTTAGTGCTGTGGGGCTTACACAGGTACCCATTCCAAGAAGGTGATGTTTCATAAATGTTATGTCTTCAGCTGCCCTTGAGTTACCAAGGGAGCTAATAAAACTGGATAGAGGGCAGAGCTCAACCTGTTCCACCTATTATCTGCTGCAGCCCTCAGATCCCAGGATTTTGTCTCTCCTTTTGGGCCTGCCCTGACAAATGTCAGTCTACAACATTCTGAATTGTTAAAAAATCTTTTGAACTCAAAGTGATAATTTCAACAGCCACAAAAATCCCAGAACTTCCCTTTACAGGTTACATGAAACAGGGTAAGAGAAAGAAAACCTCTGGGTCAAGATTTCTCAAATCCTCAGGATCTGCCGAGCTTTTAATTAGCCAACGCTCTTATTAAAAAAACCTCAACACTGCAAGACATTTCCTATGCAATAATGGGGTAAAGTGAGCAGGAGCCAGACCTCAGCACTTAGCTCCTTACATGCAGTCAGCATATTTTCAAGATCTTTATGTTCCAATACATTTGCCAGATGATCCCAGTTCTAAGCTAGCAAGCAGCTAACAGGCTCCTCTGAGCAACTGGAGACTTTGGTATACACTTGAAGCATTTAAGGGCTAGTAACACTCTATATATCAATAACAAACTGCATATAATATCTTCATAAATATAATTAAAATTTTAAAACCTCTGAATATATAAACAGGTATTAATAACAACATATGCAATCATACTGTTTCATTAGAATCAGTGTTGAACATAGGTGTATATTCTCAGATGAATTTTTATCTGGACTACAATGACTCAAAAATACAGAAAACTGAAGACACTCACTTTTAAATGGCACATAGCTATAACCTAACCTAACCAGACTTTTGGAGGTTGTGATGACTAAGTGTCACTGTCTACAGGAACATACATTAACAGAAAACTCTGTGCATGAGCATACATGTATGCATGTCCATGTGTGACACCCCAATTCATTTAACAGGTCTCCGCTAAAATACATCTATACAAGAAGAGAAACTGCTAAGCAGAAATACAATCCCAGGCTTGACTGAAGAGGCAGTGAAGAGGCTAAAGCTGTAGAAATAGAATGAAAATACAGAAAATTATTCTACCTCCAAGTAAGTAAATTGTCAGGCAAGGAAAAACTCACTAATAAATATTGTTACTGATAACACTAGGCAAACTTTGCTTGACAAAACAATGACATAAATGTAAAGAAAAGTATGCTGCCTCAAGACAACCTACTGGCCTGAGAGAAAATATTGGTTGTAGTGAAGTTTGAGACATAAATTGCCTACATGTGGCACACAGCTCATGTGCACATTGATTAACCTCCTATAAAAAAATCCAAAAATGTATTTCCTGCATGTCAGCCAAAAAGCACATCACAGGACATTCAGAACAGCATCAGGAATCCAGACAATCATTTACATGTATCTCAACAGGCATTAGGTAACCTACTCCTCTACATTATAAACCACTTATAACAATGTACATTAACTAGCGGACAACTTAATAACACAGACATCTGTCCACTGTAGCCCTGATTGTCAGCCTTAAGTACAGCACTTAATATACCACAGATGATGTGCTGTCTGAGCCACCAAGAGCAGCTGTTAACCCCTGCCAGGGCAATGAAGCAGCAGATATGGATATACCACCTGCTGGTCTGCTCCAGCTTAAACACAGGTAAAATTGTCATTATCTCCTGAATAGTGACTCAGAGATATTATTCACTTAGTCACTGCTTTAGATTTGAGCTGCATTATACTTAAAATAAGGTAAGAATAAAACTCCCTGTGCCACTACATACAGGTAAAAACTAATCACTAGTTTATACTATTGTAACCCACATAAGTTACGTGACCAGGCTCCCTACCAAAATCCACTTCTGGCATCTTCTGAATTGGCAGCACAAGGCACCTGCTTCTTCTATGCTGTAAATCACAGTCAACTACCCAAAAGCCTTCAGGTCACTCTAGCTTGTCCAAAACCACACAAAACTTCAACTACTATAACACTCTTCCCCTAGCGAAGTCTAAATGTAGCACAGTCATTACTTAAAGCAGTAATGGGGCAAAATTTAATTGACCAGAATCTGTTCAGGGAAAAAGTCTGTGCAAAGAAGCATGATTAATACTCTTCAATCATAATATAAATTGGAGGCCCACAACTCCAGGAGCAAAAATAACCCACATTAACTGTTTATAAAGGAGAGCTGGCTAAGTGATTTATCTTCTATGATCAAAACAATACACTGCCTTTTTGCTTTGTTATAATCATTACGTTTCCCTCATTCAACATTCTGAACTGCCTAGTGCTAATTCTGCCCTTGCCCATGCATGTTAGTTCAGTGGCCACCTTCTTTTTTCTTACTCTTACCTTGTGTTGCTATCTCTCCTGGAGTCTTGACACTGAAGGCTGTGACATCCAGGGTCCACATCAAACCTTTAGCTCCAAAACACTTGATTTGTCTCTGGCTTTCTCTTTCCCAGATGGATAGCAATGTCTACTGGTTACTCAAAGTGGAATTTCTGCCCAGAACAGATGAAAAGAATGAAGCAGGTTTCAAAATCCCTAGCTGGGAAATAGGGACAGCCATAGTGTTAAATTTCACCTGCATTCCTCTATGGAAAAAACACTGAGATGGTATTATGGTGGTGACATTTTCTGCATCATAAAGGAACAAATCTTTGCAAAACAAACATGGAAATTCCAGCAGAAGGGGTAGTTTCACCTAGTGGCACCACCAATGCCTGCTGCACTTCCAAAATGTACCTAAGCTGTACACACAGGCCTACCGAGATTAAACCCCAAAGCAGAGACTGAGAACTGCTGCTAACGAGCAGTCTCCAGCTGATCAAAACTGCCCCTAGTAAAACGAGAGCAAACATGAGGAAAAGATGACGCTGACTCCAGTCAGAAAAGGGGTGAGGTCAGGTTGCTGCGGGTAAGGACGGACTGCTTAAGGACATTTTGAGAAGCAAAAAGAGGCGTCTCTCAGAAAAATGGGTGGCCTGAGTAATAATCACAGCACTTGGATTCTTGCTGCAAAAAAAAGAAAAAATTCTGATCAACTAGAATTTAATTGCAACACAAGAGCAGTCAGGTCTTCCATCTCATATCTAGATCTCATAGACTATGGACACATTTTCATTTATTTATCTGTGTCACTGACACTTGTTGATTGATACAGAAAAAAAAGAACTGTGAATATTAGCACATACTGACTCTCCCCTGCAAAAATGAGAAGAATCCAGCCCACTCCCGCTTCCCCAGAAACCCAGCAGCCACAGCACACAATTATGGATCAGTACAATGGAGCATGCAAAAACTCTTTATAATCCTGTCACTGGTGAGACTCCAGAGAAATTTAATCTCAAAGTCTGAGAGAAAGATAACCAGAGACAGCAACTAACTAATAAATAATTTCCTATCAGCATCAGTGAAGTTAGTGCCTTGCATCCCAGACATTTATTACCACATCAGAAAAGGAAAAACTAGCAGATTTGGATTTTTTTAGTTATTTTTTTACTTCTTTAAATAGCACTAATTAAATGAAAATAGAAGAAAAGTTTTAAAGGATAGTGTTCTCCTTTTTTGTCTTCAGTATAAATGCCAGCAATTCATTAAAGAACATGTGCAGGGAACCAGAGCCAAAGCATTCCTACAATGGGAGTAAGTGAACAGGAGCTAAGGTCTAGTAATTATATGGGACAAGGAACCCTTTCACCTTTCCATTTTATGGCCCATTTTATGACTTTGGCATTACATGGGATACTGCTAAAAGGAAAAGAGAAGTGGTTGTAACTACCGCATCAACCCAAGTAAGGTACACAATACTTAAGCTCTTATTTTCTCTCTGCTGGTGACTAAAACTCTCCTGTTCTGAATTCCCCCCAGGGTGTTTGCATGGAGCTGTATACACAGAAAAATCAAGCCACTACATACTGCACAGACTTCCAAGCAATACTAAGAGATCACTTTATGAACTGTAGCTTCAGCTGAAAAAATGGATAGGACACACTGACACTGTCTAGCGACAGAAGAAGTCCTGCCCTGCAGGCACAGGTAGCATCAAAGCCTTCTTCCTCCAATGACTGGCCAAAACTCTCCTAAAAAGAGCACCATGGGCCCCTTCTGTTAGGTGAAAGTATTACAGACTTTTTAACCTTTTCATTCATGCCTTCATGTGTCAACATCGAATTCTATATTACAGGAGGCAAGACAAGCCAGCTCACATTGCCTCACCAGCAGGTAACCAAACCAACTCACTGCACATGAGGCACTAGTAATTTTATTTTATTTTTTTTTTACATTTTACTATTTAGTTTAGCTATACCATTCACCTTGGGAAACAAACTATGAAATGTTTCCATTTTTAAAGATTTCAGTGCCATGAAGAAAGGCAAGAAAGATATTGAACACAGGATTCTTCTCTGAAAGCACCAAACGAAGCAAAGAACTCCTCAGATTGGTCAGAGGTTAAATATATGGTACTCTCCTGACCCAGATGTTACTGGGAGGCTTTTTTTGTCACTCCAGAGACTGACCTCAATTGTCACAGCAAAAGCATCACCACTGAACATATTGATGACACTTGATTTTATACTGATACATGCCTAAATAAGACCCCAAAAAGTTAGTCCTAACCAGTGCAACACCGTAACTGATGGGACTGAATAAACCAAATAAAGCCAGAGATGCATCAGTGAAAAACTAGATATCAAAGTAATAAATATCAGAGAAAACAACCCTTTGGTGGTTCAGACATAGCTTTAAACTTCATTTCAGTAGATGACATCAAGCTTATCGTCCAAGCTGCTGTTTCACACTACACTGGGTACAGACAATTTCATTGTTAAAAACTGTACACTGGAAAAACACATAGCTGTAACACTAACTGTTATTGAAAGTTATTGTTATTGAAGGCATGATGTTGATATTCACAGATGAAAATTTTATTTTGCTCGTCTCACATTTTAGAGGTTTTTCAGTTGTAGCCAAGCCCAAACCAGGAGCCAAGATGACACCAAGGATCCATGCTCTGTTATGCATATTACAAGAGCAGCTCAGAATAAAGTGATGTAGTTGATGATGTTCCTGCTCATTGCAGGTGGGTCGGACCAGATGGTCCCTTTAAAGGTCCTTTCTGACCCAAACTATTCTATGAAAATGCAAGCTTGTATGTTAGTTTTGTTATTTAGACAGGGATTAAGTACACTAATTTATAACCTTCCAAAACTTTATGGCCTGCACAAATTAACATATCCTGAAGTAAAAGGTCAAAACTCAAATGAAAAGTCTCTTTGAGATACAAGAAAGCTACAAACTTTGGGAAGTTATCTTTTCTTGTCCTTTGCAGGTACTAAGAGGAAAACTAAAATACATGCTGAAAGATTGTTTCTCTGCAAGAACATGACCTCGGAATACAGAGTAAAATTTCCAAAGTCAGGAAAGACATCAAGGTGCCTGATTCTCAGTGAAAGTCAACAGGAATTCAATGCCAGATTGTCACTTATGTTTTATTCTAATGAAAAGCAAGAGCTTAATTATAGGCCATCATGGAGCATCCTCAACATTCAATCTGACTTTAATGAGGGGAGGAGGAGAACAGCATGGTTGGGCTATACAGCTAAAACTGCCACCCCCAAAACAAAACAAAACAACCCCCAGCAAAGTGTTGTGTACAATGCAAACCAATTAATTTCATGGAAAATTTAATTACTGTGACCCCAATTGGTAACAACTGTCACCTCATCAGAGGGACTCTGCCCTCCCCAAATCAATGGAGCCCATGAACGCTAAATTGAATTCTAGCAGTTGCAGTGTGCAAGTGACCTCCCACTCATTAGGAATCACGCTATACCCAAGTGTCTGCAGTTAAGTACTGCTGTGAGAGTACCAACGTCCTATATTCACAGGAAAAAACATATTCCTGAACTTGGTTTTCGGCACCCACTGCCTCTCCCTGCAAGCAGGCAAGCAAAAGTGGTCAACATCAGACCTTTGTCACTCTCTTTTCTTTTTTCTGACATGCTATGAGCAAACCACAAAGCCTAAGTTCTTGCACTAACACAGAGCTGGCAGCACCAGCTCTCAACTCCAGTCAATAGGCAGGCAGGCTGCTCTAAAGTCCCCGCACCAACCAATTTGAGATGCATGAGCTCCTGGCAGCAAAATAATTATTTCCTCAGAGGTTCTTATTGTCTCCAGCACTCCATGAATTCTGTTTAAGTTCAATGTCAATTTATCACTCTACATTACTAGCAGCAGCTGACATCATGGGTGCAATTGTTAAAGAAAAGGGAAATTATTTCTGCCCTCGTACATTTAGATTCCCTTCCCCGCAATAAGTGCAGCGAAGGGAAAAAGCTTTGAGCAATCTGAAATCGCAGAATGACTCTTTCTATAAAAGCACTGCACTTGTCCAGCAAACCTCTCTATCTACCACCACTGAATAATATCAGGTACCAGAGACCTGAAAGGGAATAGAGGGAAGAAATATGACCTGCAAAAAGGCAGTATTTTTAGAGTACAATGTAATTCTTTCCCCTCTAATATGCAGCACATTCTTTGGGCTCGATACAGCAGGGTGCTGAGTGCCTCTCTAGCAAAGCATGGCAGCATGTGCTACTTACTAATCACAGCCTGGCACAAAATAAAGTGCTCTGCTGAGGGAAGACCAAAGTGCCAGCACCTCACAGGATGGAGCCCACCTGCCTTCATGTCATGACTCTGATACACTGCAGGATACATGATTTTGCTTGGAAATATATATATATATATTTTTTTTTTTTTTTTTTATTAAGTGGAGTAGTAGTTGGCTTAAAGTTCATGAGATCTTCACAAAAAAACAAGGGGCTTCTTACACAGGATGTGTCAACTTGTGTCAGTACAAAAGTATTTTACCTTCATGTACCATCAATATTCAACTCCAAAAAACAACTCAAAAAGCCACCATTTCAACAGAGAACTACAACACTAAAAGACAGGACTCCTTTAAAATAATAATTCTGAAAGTCAGTATTACTATATTTTTTTTCCAAAGGAATCAAGCAACTTTTCAGATGAAATGAGTATCAAACTAGTGCTTTTTCAAAGAGTGCAAAAATTCTGTACCTACCCTTGCAATCTTGTAACCTGTTTGACAATATGGAAACCTTGCCAAATGGTATAAGCATTCCCTGGAAACACATGAGATGGAGGGGATTTAAAAGTGACAAGACTGAATTTGAATCACCACTAAAAGGAAAAGCAGCAACATCTCTTTAATTCAGTGTGCTGAAACCTGCAGTGTGAATGGCACAATCCCACTGGCAAGCAGCTACAGCCCAGCTCTTCTCCCTAGTGCCCACTGGCAGGACAAGAGGCAGTGGGCATCTACTGAAATATCTTAAGACAACTTTACTGCAAGAGAGGTCAAACACTGGAACAGGTTGCCCAGAGAGGTTTTAGAGACCTGACAGTGTAACAGGCTTACGTAGCTACTCACAGTATTATTAAAATTTGATCAAAGGATAAAAAGTTCTCGTTATCTTTCGATACCAGATATTGTCACAAGCAGCACAGAAATTCTCTTCTGTTAGGAAATTAATCTCCATGGCTTCAGAAACTTCAAAGATGCTTCATTATTGATTACCTAAGTTAACTTGCCATGTCTTGAAGGCACTTTTTCTTTTTTTCATGTTCACTCTGGACAGATTCTTAAGCAGCAGCTTTGCCTGAACACAAGGTTTTGATAGCCTAACAGATGTCCACCCTGACTCTGTATTTTAACATTACAAGCTAAAACACTAAATCCATAAGTACTTGAATGCTTGTCACTTTGAATCCCGCGTGACTCATTCTTCAAGGCAGCCTATGACAGTCCAAACCGCCAAAGTATTCCTCTGCCATCCTGAAATTCCCTCCTTTGCTGCATGTTTTCTAGTTTCTGATCCTGGGACTGGGTTAAAAAGGCAGCAGCCACCACAAAGCTACAGCACAGTACCCAACGTGGTCCTGAGCAAATCCTTCTGCTTACTGACAGGGTAGGCAATTTGGAGGACATGCCTGTATTATCAGAAGCTCTGCTATGGTAGAAAGGGGAAGCAAACTCAGCATTTACAGGTCACTCATTCTGGCAACTGAGATATCATGTAACCCTAACATGTGAAGTTCCCTCTTCATGTGAGTGTTTGCAATTAATCATTTAGATTCCCAAAAACAAACTGCAGGCCCAAAATGTCCTCACTGACTGTCCTGCTATGCTGCTAAGGTTCACTGGCACAGTGGGAACTTACTGATCTGCCATCTGGGCTAATGAAGTTACTAAAATTGTTGTCAATCTCTCAGTGGATCACCACTGCAAAGAGAAAACGCTCTCCATAGTGAGATTTCAAGTTAGATGGAAGCTCAGCAGCAATGAGATCCAGAAAAATCATGTCCTCCTCTAGATCTGGACAACAGTACTGCCATGCCAATGTATCCTTCTGCCTGCATCTGAAAATATAACTCCTCTTATACTCTTACCTTTGTCCTGGGCCCAATCTCCATCTCCTCCCTCCTGTTGTTGGATCTCTCTCCTGTCCCACAGCCACCCACATTTTCTGATTTCTAATTTTTGTACAAATCTCCCCAACAAATTATCACCCCTGAGCAGCATAGTCTGTCTCAGTCTTGCCCTCATCCTCCAAAAAAACCAGTCTTTTACATCACATCCTCTCTACATGTGAGGGAGGGCAGGGAAATACGTCACCCCCAGGGCAGCAATGAGCATCATGCCAAGGAGAACAAGTGCCAGGCCCTCACCACAGGCAGAGGCATCAGCCCCAACCAACACACCTTCAGAGTCATTCCAACGTACCTTCAGCCTCGTGGAAGCTCTGCCTGCTGAAAAAAACCCCTTATCTTCCCATTTTTTTCCTTTTCACACTCTGTGCTAGTTACAGCAAACAGAGATTGAGCTGAAGGACTGGAGCAGAGTTCAAATACTATGGGCATCAACTGGAAGAGTGTGATGGGGAGATGAAGGACAGCCTTCAAGTCAGGGATTCTTAGGTACACCTGGTGGCAACATAAAGGAGATTTCCCTGCATTTCTAAAAGTAAAGGGATAATTCCTTACTGTGAGGGGGGTGCTACGTACTCATCAAAACCAGACACGTAGGATTTTGCATTGCTACAGAAAAGCAAATTCATCCCTTCATTGTTTTTCTTTTCAGTAGTTGCATAATTAGCCATTAGTACTGCAGCTTACCAGAAACAAGCAATAAAATTAAATACAGACAAATAAATATATGCTGCTGTAGTACTTACTCTTGAAGTAGTTAGTAATGCCCTTTCTCAGTGAAGAAGCTGGGAAATATCTTATTTCCCACCAAACCAAGGCTTTTTCTGTATCACTTTAGTTTAGTCATAGCCAGGTCTAAAATTTGAAAAGAGATAACAATATAGCAAAGCATATTTATGTCACAGATAAGTTAATTTGTAGTTGCATGTTATGGAAGAATTTTGTCCTGCAGAAGAAAATAAAATTACAAATACATCAGCATTCTGAGTCAGCAAGACTGTATGAAACAAAAGCAAATACAAGCCAAGTATTTAGACTGAAAACTAGATGCTTTCTGAAGAATAAAAATTGTACTTCTACTACATTAAAACAAAAATAATAAATTGGTGACTTAAAGTTTATTTGAAGACTTGAGGCTTGACCTAATGGCTGTTCTTACTGTTTGTAAAGCCAGGGCAATGCAAAGGTACAAAGGCGACTCCACTGCAGAGAAAAGAAGCTAAATTGGATTTCCATCAAATACTGACTTTTGTCTCTATTCTGTTATATATGCACACACTGCATTTCTCCAGCTTTTTTCATCCAAATAAGCCTAAAAAAGACAAGAAAAAAAAATATAGGATATACAATAAATTCCCATAACTGCAAGATGGAAGATGTATAAACCTGTAACCCTACAAAATCTATTGTTTCTCCTTCTCACCACAGTCTTTGACAGAAAGTTGATATGCATTTGAAACATGCATCGATGAAATATCTTGGTAGTAAAAGGTAAAGTCAAGCCAAAGGAAACACTATGGGAACATACACTTAGTACACCATTTTCACCTCCAGGTTAAAACTAACACCAGAGGTTCACAAGCAGCTTTTATCAATGTAAAATCAGCTTTGCATTGTGGTTCATGCAACACTTTAGTGTGTATTTAAGGGGAAAAGATCCGATTATTTCTACCAGATATTCCCTAAACCACAGTTTAAGACAGTTCTGAGATTAAAGAAACTGAAGTCTTTTCATATGCTATTGACAGGTGGTGTTTTGGTTTTGTTTTGGTATTTTTTTAATGTGCAGGAAAACCCTCCAGCCAGCAAGGCATCCATGCAGCTGGAAAGGCAAGCATTCTTCTAAGCTGGATTATGTGACAGCTGGTTACACCTATTTCTAACACTTGCCTCTGAGATAAAATGCAAATACAAAATCTCCCGATTACTTATGAGCATTAAAGAAACTATATAATTTTGGGCTTCAGTAGTCTATTGGCTTGGAGTCCTGGCCAAAATCCAGCATCAGTAAGTACAATGAGATGCATCCTCTTACCCTTAAGATGCATTCAGCAATATTAACTTGTTTTCATTTTCCTTCCTACATTTATAGAAAAAATGATGTTGTGTATGAGAGCACTCTGGAGAGAATTTTAGTGAAGTTCTACACATGTATGGAGAGACTCTCCTTCAGAAACCTTTCCATCAAATCCATAAATTACAAACAATAAAATCTTGAGTAACCCCACTTCACATCAATGATTAAAAATATAATCAGTCTTTAACACAACAAAGGAAAACAGGCTGGGAGACAGCTGTAGCTGCTGGTGGTGGCCTCCAAATGCTCCCAAATATACAGGGATTATATGTATCACCAGGATAAATGAAAAAAAAATATTTATTGTTCTCACCTGCAGAGTTAGAAGCTACATCCTTCAAAAACAGCAAGTGTAGTTTAGGATACCTCTGTGGGCATTTTTAATGCACTGAAGTTATGGGAAATCTGCAAGAGAGACTGTTTGTTCTTTGGTTTTTATTTAAAAATTATTAATATTACTCTTAAAACAGCTTGGTTTTGGTAAAGCAAAGAGACACATTTGTAAGTGTGTGAGTAACAAGATATGAGAAACTCATTAATTGAAAGGAGAGAAGCATGAAGGTAAGCACAAAGAAAACAAGGTGATTAAGAAGCACAACAGAAAGGACCAGAGAACCTAGGGAGAGATAGAAAGCCAGGCACAAGGCAGAAAAAAAAAACACACAGAAAGCAGGTCAAGACCAGGAGTTCACAAGACAACCAAGAGGTATAACATTCGAAAGAAAATCAGAGATGGAACACGATGCCCCAGATAACATTCACTCTACTGCTGAGCAGGGAGGAACCCCAGGGAAGGTTCTCCTCACTGACCAGAGACAATCTTCTCTCTCAGCAGGTGGGGTTTTCTCTGACAAAGTAAGAGCCTAAGTGACTGACCCACTCTTATTTATTAGCATCCTGACAAAGGGACATCCAGCACCTGCAACGTGTCCTGGCTGGACCCTGAGCACAGAATCACTTCTTCCTATGCTGCAATCACCACGGAAAGAGCAAATCACACTGTATCTGATCCCAACCCCACTAAAGCTAGGCAAAAGGCTGTTGCTTCAAATTACAATGAATAAAATCTGAAAAGCACAAGAAACACAAGGTACTGACTCAGACCCTGCCCTGGGCTACTATCCAGGTGATGAGACCTGTGCCCTGTCACAGCTGCCTGCCCCACAGCACTGGTTGGGCTGTCTCTGCAAGTCTCTTCAGGTGCTCCTGAAACTGAGAGCACTTTAAACTCTTACCTTGCACAAAAACTAAGACATAAATACTTTAAATTCATTCTGCTTTAAAAGAGAACTGCAGGGCATTTTATAATTAGTTACTAACCCAGAGAGCCAATGCTGCTGCATATCTAGACATTCTTATGAAATGGCCAACTATTCGGAAAAGGTATCAGTGAGAATAAATCACCATTTCCCATTGATGCAGGCTGATTTCCTGATGCCCCAGGATTTATAGCAGCCTGAAGACCTGCATTAGCTACAGACCAAGCAACCTCAATGCCTAGCAGCTTTAATGCCAAATAAAAGCATTCAGCATCACTTCAGCCACAACAAAGCATATCTTTGGAAAACTGACTGGACGAACAAGTGGAATGATATTGGATGGCAGAGAAACATCCCGCTGATAAAGGTTTCTAGCAATACTGTACTTTTTACTGACAACTACTGCAATATGGCAAGTGCTTCCTGCACACATGGTCCTTGCTTACAAAGCTCAAATTCTATCTTCTCTGGTACAAAACATGTAACTGAACATAAAATTAAACATAGGAAGAAACAACAAGGGGAAGAAAATTGTTCTTTCAGATCACAGGTTTTGATGTGGTCATCTATTGCATTTTAATAACATCAAAGAGAGTAAATCACTTCTACCAAAAAAAATCCACAAATATATACTTTGGGGTCTATAATATTTTTTAAGAACCATTATTTGCATTTTATTCCTCTGTCAGCATGCATATCACTTCACCAGCCTCCCTCCTATTTCTTTTCTCTCTGGAAGAGAACACTTCCTGCCTTGCCCTAGAAAGTACGAAACCTTTGGAACAGAAAAGCTCATTTTTCCACTTCATCAGATGCTGCTCCTGTTCAAACTCATCTCAGGAAATACTGCCTGTGCTAGTGGTCTGCACACTCTTTTATTTTCCCATGCCAAGAAGTCAACTACTAATGCCAGAGACAGAATTTCTTCCTGCTTCTGTCCAGTTCACGTGAAAGTCAGCTGTGGTTGTTGTATAAAATCACGTAGAAAAGCAGAAAAAAAAAGGGTGATGCCAACTTCAGTAAAAAGAATCTCTGTTTTCCTATGTAGCCCTTCGAGATTTAAAAAGGAAAAAAAAAAAAGAAGAAAAAAGCAGCTGTAGCAACGTTATTTTAAATTGAAAGCACAAATCAGATTCAGAACCCAATATAGCCCGTAGCCCATCTGTGTCTAACATCAGAGGCTCTGGCCACTCAGTTATTTTACTGCTTTTGCTAGGGATGCTGCCCACAGCACTTTCACGAGTGCCCACCCACTGGTTTGCTCTATCAGTACCAGTGCAGGCCTGCTCACATCCCTGCATCAACAACCCCTGGTTCCCACTACAGGTACCAGCACTGACAGCTCTCCTGAACAGCGCTGGAGGTGGGATTTTGTTTGCAGGAATTGGACCTCATACATCATCACTGAAGCCTGGCAGCAAGTGACTCGCAAACTTTGACCCACGTGTTGATTCACAAGAGTCAAAACCAAAGGACAAAAAGAGCAGGGGAGTAGTTCAAAGCTACATCTGGTTGCCACTTGGAGAGATCAGCCTGGAGAAGGCACCCTAAAACACATGCACATAGAGTGCAGATGGAAGCAGCAGCCAGTTTCATCTTGTAAAAACTCCTCTGGGGAATGCCAATCCCCAAAATGATACAGTGGATTATTTAGGCTTGCTGTGTGATCTTTACAGTACCCAAAATTTGTATGCAGGCACCCAGAGACATGTTTAGTCACGCACTCAGTACATCCAGGTGTCTACAGTTCACTAGTTACTCCCTTCAGAGAAATGTGTTTATAATAAATGACAACTTCCCTTTCAGTAAGATTCACACCATATGATCTGTATTCAGTGGAGAAGTGCCAACAAGTGGGTTAAATTACAGCTCCCCTCCTTGGGGGAGGAGTGAGGAGGGAAATCAAAACTTTTTACTTTGAGCATTTTGACAACGTAGAAAATAGTCTGATCTGTTATGCCTCTTTTCTCAAAACATGCAACAAGCACCCCACGTTAGCGAAGTTCCAAGGAAAGGTTTCAAAGCTGTTGGTAGCAGCACACTCCTCTGGAGACTAAATAGTACTCAATTTTGTTAAAGATAGAAACTGCTGCTCTAAATATTCTGAAGGGTAACAACTACATTTTACAGGACCTCTGTGGAAATTTTAAATGAGGCTTTAAACTTCCTCATGAAATTTCATGTTTGGGGTTTTTTTTAGCATTGTTGTTTCTGTGGCTGGTTGGTGTTTGGTTCAATTTTAAGACAAAAATTAAAGAAAATCCCATTTGTAAACCTGGAAGACTTGTAATGGGACATAATAAGAGTCCAGAGAACTCAAAATTTCTCAAGATCTAAAAGGAGCATCATTACCAACCCACAGCTCAGGTTTTGCACAGCTGTTTTTTCAGCTATCAACACTTGCAGCCACTACAGTGTCAGAGAACAGGAGACCCCACCTCCTCTCTACTGACTGACAGGATTAATTTGATTAACTTATCGACTGTATGTTTTATATTCTTCAGAGATTGTGCACATTCTTTTTTTCTTGTAGGGACATTAAACTATTAGAAAAATCTTTTGCTAAACGTACTTGGCGAGATAACAAACCGTTATTAGAATTAGCTACATTATTGCAGCTAAAGACAAGGGAGATTTTTCCTCTCCCAAATTTATAGTTTTATAATTGAGAATGTCAATTAAGATCTAACCAAGATTTAGCAGGCACTAGATGAGGGTAATTACCGCAAAGCCACTGAGGTAAAGATATGTGCCTTATTTTTCTAGTAGCTGAATTAATTTTATCTAGCCATTTTGTAGAGCGCCCATCTTCTTTATGCAACTTTGCTGCTTATTTGCAGGATACTAGACTTTACGTTAGCAGGCCAGAGGATGGTACTTTCACATTATGGAAAATTTTATCATATGTGTTGTTAAAAATCCCCCTCCCCCCCTTTTATTTATCTGTGGGAAATCTGAATGTATTTTCCTTTTTGTACTCTCACAAAGTTATTTATGGTACCACAATTCCAAGCAGAAGATAGATTTGTGTGTTACTAGATGGACACTTAAGTCTGGCATGTTGTCAGACACAAGCTGTATTGTAGGACATCTCATTGCGATTTGTGGTTTTTTAGATGTGACTGTTGGCCAAATTAGTGCAAGTTTTCACCAAAAAAAAAGTGGATGATGTCACTCAGCCTCCACACCAACTCAATATTAAGGTCTCACTGAAAGCTCTAACCCATTAAAACTACAAGAATTATTAAGTTACATAAGTCTAGTACTCACTGCTGCTTCTCCATAACACACTCACCTAAATTTATCCAAAACTGATAGAAATTAAATCTGAAGGAACACATTACCTATTAGCAACAAGGATTAGGTCTGACAGCTTCCCCCAGTAACTCACTCACCAGCACTGGAAAGATCCTCATCTCCAAGTATGAGGCAAAACATGGATTTATTTTTGCTGTTCAGTGCAGTAAGATTATATTAGCTGTACAACAGCCCAATATTATCACACAGCAAGGCAGCATGAAATATCGCAGAAGAACAGGGGCTGAAAGAAGGAAATCAATGGGTATTTAAAACACCATTCAGTTGATTTACCTATGGCATGAAGCACTGTCATTTAAAAATCTCTCATGGAGATGTCTCTTCTCCAAATAAATGTCTGTACTGAGGAGATTATTTACTAAAAGGCTTTTAAATGCTGCCATTAAAAGCAACACATTAAAATCAATTAAAAGGTTTTATAAAAACACCAATCTTCTTTCTCATTCCCTATGCTCTTGCCAGCATCATTTCACCCTTTCATACTCCTGCTAAAGCCAACAAGGTGTTTTTCCCTAATTCAAATACCACAGAAGGAACGATACTCTAGCTATTATGACAAAACCTTGTTCTAGGCACCACTCAATTGTTCCCAGATAGGGGTGGGTGGGTGTGTGTGGGCACTTTCATTTGACTTTAGGGCTCTCCTGCATAACTCAGGTTTTCCTTGTGTAGGTGTTGGGGAGGAAGTAGATGGAGTCTCATCAAGTAGAATTTGTCAAGGATTTTTGATTCCCCCCAAAAGACAAGAGCAATCTATTAATATTAATTTAGGAGTGGAATCCATCCCATCTAACTTATGCCATAAAAAACATGACTTCTCAGGTCATTTCTCACTCTTCCACAAAGAAGAGGGGAAGGCACACGTATTTCTTAAAAATGTACCTAAACTCGGAGCTTAGCGTACATAAATTTAAAACAAAAAAAATCACACTGGCAATTTGTCAATGAAAATTATTCAGCTTTCAGCACTTTTCAGCTTACAGGAATAACTCATGTTCCTGATTGTGACAAGGCTCCTTCAGGTAGATGAGCTTGCTTAGGTGAAAAACACATTTGCACCAAAAAGAAAGGATGGTAAAACGGATGGCTGCACCACAGCTGGCATCTTGAGACAGCCAAAAAAAAATGGACCTTCCTTTACACTTATTCCTTCTCCCCCCTTTTTTTGTTTTGGCTAACCTTTGGGGAACTAAAGTTTTCCTCCTCTCTTTCAGAACGAAGATGTATACTCTAAGCAGCAGTTCTGTATCTACAACAACAAAAATATGTCTACATGGAAAACTTCTCAGGCCTCCTCTACCCATCAGAACCATGAGGCTGAAGGTCAAAAGCATCATGGATTCAGGCCCTACAACAGTAGGGAAAAAAAAAGAGAAAACAAAAAGGGAAGAAAAAAAAAGGTGCAAACTCTGCATTATTTTTCTGCTTAGCACATGAAAAAGAAGCAGCCAGAGATGTCTCAAAGGAGCAAAATTTAAAATTCCTTTTAAATCACAAACTACTTTAAGAGTTTCACTTGTAAATCTCAGAAAATCATCATGTGTTGAGAGTTTGTGTGGTAATTTGAAAGACATGCAATTCACCATTCATAGCCAAGCAGATGGATTATCTGCTTTGGAAGAAAAATTCCACTCATTCACAGCCTTGGAGTGCAACTAGGGCTTCCATAAGAAATAATAATTAGAGTGGGGAGAGTGAGACCTCAAGACAGCGCTTCTCTGCTAATAAAGTCGAATTTCACCCAGTTGTTCTAGATGCAATATTTGCTCTCAGGCTGGTGGGCAAAGAAACATGCACCTCACACTCGGTTCATTTATTGTTTGGCTATTAGGACATTGCCATGGTTTCACATTTGTGTTCAGGGGTAGAAAAACCAAACAACACACTACTTTTTGTCTGGTGGGTTGTTGGGGTTTTTTTAACCTTTCAAAGCAGCTACAGAATGCTGTTTCACTTCCTCATGCAGCAGGTCTCTGCTGTGTTTCTGCTTCCCAATGCTCACAACTCCGTGGAAAAGTCCTCAAGGGCCCCTGAGTTCACGCAGCGTTTTGTGAGGATGCATTACTTTAACACAAGAGATTTAAAACCCCAGGGCGAGTCAGTCCTAAGAGGCAACTTCCCAGCAGCTCAGATTAAGCGGCAGAGGGCTGGGGCAGCGGAGTTTGGCGGCGGCCAGCCCGGCGCAGAGGCCTGGATGCACTCGCACAAAGGCATCGCCATTCTTTCAGGCTCGGGTTTTATCAATGAACCCAGCGGATTCCAGGCGCTGTTCCCCGCGTTGCCTAGCGGAGGGACACTCATTGAGGCTTTTATCGCAGTTTAGGTGCCACAAAGGAGGGAGCGGGAGCCCGCGCCGCTGCGAGCGGCCCAGCAGCACATCAAAGGCGGGCAGCCGAGCAGGGCCCGCTCCCAGGCGCGCTCTCCCAGCCGGCAGCAGCCGCCGAGGGCAGCCCCGCTCCGCTCCCCGGCACGGGAAACCCCCGCAGGGGAGGCCAGCCCGGGCGGGGGTGACACCCTGATCCCCATCACTGCTCCAGGGGAAGGGCAGCAGGGGTCTGGGGGGGACAGCCAGAGCCCACTGCTCGGGGTCTTGTACCTGCCCGTGCACAGGGAGGATGCCTGTGACAAATTATACTCCTGTGCCAAGGGAAGCAGAAAATAGCACACTACAGTCACATTTAGACCCGATTCTGGTTATACAAATCCTTCATCCCTCTCTTTAATAACTCTAAAATCTCAGTTTTGACAAAGAGCTAAAAAAATATCGATATCAGAGCTAAAAGGATGTTTTATATCATCTGTACCTCTCTCTTCCTCCCATCAGCAGAGAATTATTTCCTCCAAACGGGTTTGGGAGGGCTTTCTATGATTTAGTTTGGATGATATCTCTTCATCTGAAAGATTAGTCCACATACAAATAGATACCTCCATTGAATCCTGTTTTCTACTACCTAGTTTTTGTATCTATCCTATTAGTTCTAACTATGTCTTTTTTGAGGTATCCTAAAAGCCTTCTGCTACAGCACAGAAAGAAGTAAGACTGTCAGATTTTGTCCCTTAAAAATTAAAACAAGTAGCACATAAGGGTAGTTAGTACATGTTCTTTCACATCCTTCAGGGTCCCTACCCAAAAATAAATATAACTTTTTTTTTCCTAAGAGCACACTGCAAGACACCACAGAGCTAGGACTTCACAGAAAAAGATGATATCACAAAAACTTCTAGTGAAGGGAGCAAGGAGAAAAGGTAATTAAAAACTAAGGAGCTTTAGGTGGGCTAAATAAATCTTTGACATACTGGAGGGTACAAATCTCTTTCAATGTATTTTGGGGCTATTTTTTATTCTAGATCAGCCACCAAAATTCAACTCAAAATATAGAGAAGTAATATTTTATTTAGGAAGTTAATAAATCTTGTGTTAAGCTTATTACTATAACACACGATGAACAGGCAAATTTTGTGTTGAAGCTAGTTTTCGTGAGTATGCCACACCACCCCACATAGAAACCAAGACACTTGAGAATTATATTCTGATTTTTTACCTTCTTCAGACACCACGTAAGATGCAAGCGTTGATTTTTCCAAGCTCTGTAGGGCCAAACACTAGAAGTTTCACTACAAAAGACATGTTTTTCTAGCAAGTGCCACATTAATATTTATTTTCTATATGCTGAAGACAACCTTTTTCAAATATTTAAAACTAAAATTTCAGGTTCATTAATTGCAGTTAACATTAGTTTGCCAACTGTTGTCTCTTTGTTCAAATAACAGTCTGCAGAAAATTTCTCTACTCTGAAATCTGAATCCCAATCTAGTTTATCCAGGCTTATGAATACACATATTAGTCTATCATATCACGGCCAGACCACTGCATTTGTAGATGGCTATTTCCCTCTGACAAGGAAGAAAATTGTGTTCCATCTCTTAAGCAGTAAAGATAACAATGCCGCAGAGATGTGGAGATGAGGCATGGAACAGAGGTTTCCACAAGTTAAGAAGGATGTGGATGTGCTGCAAAGTAGGCAAAAGAAATGCTCTTGCAGACACATCTGGATCTAAGGCTGGACAAAAACCTTCTGCCCAGGTTTTACTGTTACTAGGTCAACTTTAAAATGTAAAAGCTCTAGAAGTACTATGTTTATAGTATACTCTCAATTTTACCTCTGTTAAGAGGGTACATGCTATTTAAAACCATGGAGGTCCTTCTTATTGTGGCAACCGATTCCAGTGGTAAGAAAGCTGAAGGAAGGCAGTGAAGCTGTCAGCAGAATGGCTTTTCCCATTTTTGTGGTTGAACCATGTGGATTTATGTGGTCAGTTAAAGCAATGAATATTTCAGATGAAATCCTAGAATACCTACCCAGCTGAGCTCACTATTAATTTAAAAAGTCATAACAGTCAAGGGATAATTGTGTATAATCAGGCCATGCAAACAAACAAGAGGCAGCTTATTTACAGAGACTATTCTGTTGGCAAGAAAGAAAGCATTACCAAAATTAAACTGATAGAGTACTTGATGCCAATATTATACATAATTCAACAGCATCCCAGTTACATTGCCCTTTTATGTTTTTCTGAGCTTGCTGTGAGAGATGGAAGAGACTCTCCCATATCTGTGCCATGGCCTTTCTAACCTCTTGCTCTCCTTGCCAGCCAGTATTTACAATACAAATTAGAAGCATCTATAAATATCTTTCCTGTTTTTTCATTAAACAGTCCAAGTCTCCTGATGTAGGGATAGTGTTTGCATCGAAGGAGGAAAGCCAGAAGCAAACCTGGGAAATGCCTTGCTCAAAAGGAAGGGACTGCATGTCAGAATATGGGTTAAAACTAAAGAAGCTTTTTTCTTTGTTAATACCACTGCATTGTAATTATCCCACTACAGCATCAATCTTTCCAGCTACAAATGGCTGATTTTATGTATACCCTTCTTATGTTAAAACTGCTCTTCCACAAGAGGAGATGCTGTGCCTCACCTGATTTTCTCTGCAGCTGAAAGATCCATAGCCCTGAGCAGTCTAAGCCAGAACAGAAATGCAAAGCCCTGCACGTGATGACAAGTGAGGCTGCTGCCACAAAGACATCATTTGCAATCCAATGGTTGCCACATCAAACAATTTCAATCACAAAAATCAAATCTTAATGTAAGTTTGCATTTCTTTTTAATTAGACATTTTGCTTTTATGAGACATTCTAAACAGATTAAAGCCATCGGAAAACAGACCTAGCTCACTTCTGCTTTTCAGAGCCCCTTCAAGCCTGCACATTTAAGTAGGGCCAAACAACTCCATGAAAGCCCAAAGAAGTTGGGGGAGAGGATACAGGCTAGTGACTTCTCCCAGCAGGCACCAAAAGCCACTGAGCTATTTCAGTCTCAGAATCCTGAAGTACTTTCCCCAAGAGACCTGAGCATCTGACCCTTGCCTAAGAATATCTTCCTCTGTGGGAAGGGCAAGAAAAAGATGCAGCCAGGCTGGGGAGAAGAAAGAAGGGGAAGCTGCAGGTGAAGGGGTGAAGGGAACAGCAGCCATTCAGGGAGCAGGGGAAAAGGGACAACTAACTAGTGCATCACAAAAGTCAAAGAATTAAAAGGCCAAAAATAAAATAAAATAGTTTCCCAGGGCAGATGGAGCCAGCACAATGCTGGAAGGCTCTACACAAAAGCCACTCCACAGGAGCGGAGCAGGACCATGGCTGGCACCAGTGACACAAATGGCAGAAGCAGCTCCCGCCACACACCACGGTGGCTCCTGCCAGATGTCTGGTGGCCCCAAAGTGGCGAGAACACAGAAGTTTTAGTAGTGAGAACTCAGGGGGAGTATCAAACAAGAGCAAGTTTCTTCTTGCATTGCCAGCAGAGGTAAAGCTGTTATATATCATTCTGCAGAGACTGGAGAGCAGTCTCAGCTTTCTGCCATCGCAGTAGGCTATCTCCTCCCAGCCCCCATCAGCCTCCCACTACAATCCCACTGAGACCTGAAGGAATGTCACCTAAGAAAAGCCCCGAGAACCTGGCCCACCATTTCCACAAAGGGGAGTCCTGGCACTGCAATGGATGCAGGAGGAAGAAAAGAAGTTTCAGGACTTCTGTAAAGATGCACAGTGAGGGCTGAATAGGATGCACTGCCCAACACCAGGGCCTGTGTGTAATCACACTGACATATTCAAGGCAAGCGCTGCTCGCATAGGCAGGGCTGCCTGAAGCAAGAACCCCAATGTAGCAATACATTGCATTAAAGGGGGAAAAAAACAAACAAACACATTGTATTGGAAAAAAAAAAAAGTAAAAGATACTGGCTTGAACAGTTTCATGGGAAAAATGGAGCAAGAAGCTACAGTTTGATTGTACTGGCAGCAGCATGGGTGTGGGCATACACAAGTTCAGGTCTTTGTCTGGATCACAATTATCCTTGATGCAGAGCCACTACAAGTATGGCAGGAACTGAAACCTGCTGTCTCACATCCCCTGCAAGCCCTCATTCCGGATGCCAAGAAGGGGCTCTGACTGTCAATGGCAAGGCAAGGCCAGAGGATGTTATTTTCTGCTCAGAATAGCACCTCCAGGGCTATTAGTAAGTTGAACAGGTTCTACCTTGAAAACCCCACCTGCCTTGGGGCCTTTCACAGTCCTGTGCTGACCAGGAAGAATGGAGACTTGAGAAAGCATTTTCCACAGGCACCATGAAAAGGAAGGAAGGGAGTGTACTGCTATTTAACTGGTTCTTGTTCTTCCACACAGGAAAGCTCATCCTGGAGGATACAAACTGAATAAACAAGACCTTAGCCTGCAGGCCTTGAGCAGCAATCATGCACACTCCCAGTTTAAAACTCCTTGATAAGGGGAAGAAGTAATGGCTGCAAAGCCATAGACTGGGGGTTGGGTCCATTTTGATTACTTCTCCTGTAGCTGCTCCAGCTTGACCAATTCTGAAATATCATAGTAATTTGCCATACACCAGATGAAACATGACTATTTCTTCAGCCACAATTTAATTATCAAGTGTAGTGCCTGATGCTCCTCAAGTACTGAAATTACAAATGTAAAGTAAGCCAATATTGTACACCTCTGGTCCTGTATATGGTACATTCATGTCTCTATGACCAGTGGGACTAAATTAGTCTCCCAAACCTAGGGCATATAGCATGCACTGAGTGCACACAGCTATTAATATTTCTGATAATCAGAGCTACCTAATCGATTTTAGCACATTTGACTCTGACGTGACATACCAAACAACGCCAACATCTTGCCCACTATCTCCAGTAAAAGTAATTGTAAGTTTCCTCAGACATATGTTGTGTATACGAATGTGTTTGTATCAAGGTGACATTTATTAAAAGAAAGAGAGACTGTGCTGAATCGTATGTCTCCTTTTGTTTAAGGTTAAGAGAGAATATTGTGCATTTGTTATCTTATCCCTTTAAACTTGTTTCCTTTCATGGGGTTTGGTTTTGGTATTTTTTTCTTCCCCAAGAAGCAATATTAAAGGTAGCAGAGACTTCAATGCCTTCAAGGAAGAAAAAAACCTTCTCAAACTTCTGGACATATTTTTCCAGCCATTCTAATAACGTATTGAGGGAATTAGGACTGCCTTTCCAATGAATAGGGCTTTAACCTACAGGAACACTTTTAAGAATATTTGCATTCACTACTGTTCAGGTTTCTGGACTAATGATATGGGAAATATCTATTTCTCTCCCATTACCTAGGCAAACAGGCAAATACAGGGTGCAGTCTTGCTGTAGGTTGGTACCCCACAGAAATTCCCTGATGTTCTTTTTTAAAGTACAAAGAAAAGCCAAAGACATACACATTAAGTGCCTAGTGCAAACCTTCCAATAAAAACAAACAAACACAAAACAATCCATGCACACCTCTTGAAGACTACACTTCTTACATTTCCCAGGCATGCACAAGCTGCTGGTCACGTGAAGACTACATGCACAGAGCTGGAAGGCACCACATCCCTGTCTATTTTGCAGTTGTTCTTCAGAAAAATTCCATGTCTCATCATGCTCAGGAAACTCAAAGCCAGTCTAAAAGCATATACCAAGTTACTCTGGCTTTTTTTATGAGTAGGAAGAAGAAAACCTCTCCATCCCATTTTTTTGGGGTAAAAGCAAATAAGGGTGCCTAAGGAGCAGCTTTAACTACTCTTTCAGGCAATTTACAGGGATCTGTAGCCGACACCAGCCCTTAAAAGACGTGATTAATTGTCATAGCAACCAGGGCATCGAACCACACGCACTTGGGCTGGGATACAGGGACAGCAGTGTGCCCTCTTACCCACACATGCATCTCAAAAGGGTAACGGGCTCCTCGAGGGGCTTCATTGTTTGGGCACAGTTAATCCTCTATAATAGATCCTCTTAACCAGGCATGGGGGACTCTCCCCTTACTCCCCCTTCCTTTACAGGAAATATTGAAACCATGGTGCTGCTGTGGCTGTGGAGGGAGGCTGCATGTTGGGGGAGAAGGAGGAAAGGAGAGAGTCAGACAGGCAAAGGAAACAAAACGAGGGGTTATCATGTATTTTGGGGTCCAGCTAGGAATTCATCCTAAGAACTGACATACCACATTTTCCTGCATTGATGATGTATTTTCTTTACTCATACCACAAGTCCTTCATATAAAACTGATTTCCCACCTCTTTCAGCACATCACCATCACTGAGTTTATAAAACCAGCCGATGTGGTTATACCACAGCACACCTGCAGGCTAGTTCATTGGCCATCCCTGCCTACCTAAGATCAGAGCAGAGCCATGATCATCAGGAAACACCAAAACAGCAAGAAGCAGGTCCTTCCCTCCATGATAATTTATTTCTATGCCACAGAAGCATACTTGAACACAGACAGGCAAAGTAAGATGGAGGTTTTTGTTGTGTTGTATTTCTCCACTCCCAACAAGAGGGATTTAAACACTGGCACAATTTACCTGAAAGGTTCTTCCCTAGCTTCCCGCTCATTCAAAACACAAAGTGCTGTATAATGCACTGTAGCAAGGTTGCTGGGTTTGGTGGTATTTCTTTGTGTGGTTTTGCTTTGTTGGTTTTTTGGGGTTTGTCTTTTTTTTTTCTGGGGGTGTGAGGGGTGAGGTGTTGTTATTTTGTTTTCCTTAAAAATCAACAGAGCCTGTATTCCTACTAACAGACACCTTCTCAGTCTGAACATGATCACTCCATTTTCCTCCTTACCTGTGCTATTGGTGCTCTAAATACAACAGCTCTGTCTCCTGCAGGAGTGGACTTGTTGTGAATGATACATTGGAACTGTGCAGCACCTCTATACAACAGTACTGAAAGTGAAAATACACAATTTGGGAAGCAGGACTAACAGAGAAATGCTTCCAGAAAATTATCTATGTCAGTACAATCTTGTGACCATTCCCAAGGTGGCCAAAGTGGTAGGTATTTTGCTCTTAAGGAATTATTTTGGTAACTGAAGCTTTGGGATTGCAGATCAGAGGCACAGTTTTGGGAAAGCTTGTGCATGGCTGCTGGCTCCAGGAAGAAAGAGCCAGAAAAAAAGGAATGGCAGTAAGGCTCTAAGAAAACATCAGCCAAATAAAAACCGCTATTCACACTGTACTATAGGAGAATATTGTAATACATAACACTCCATCACAGAAGCTGAGACAAACCAGTTCAGTGGCCACCGATTTTGGCCACCACTGTTTGGCTATTTTTCTAGTCAGCCGCAGCAAAGAAGTTACTGCACACCTTGGCAGAGGCAGAAGTGAGTCACAAAGCCCACAGGAGCACTGCTACACACCAGATGTAATGATTTTAGACCTGCTGAACATGCGCCTCCTCTTTTAGTTACTGTGAAAGAAACTGTTCCATGGATAAGGCTCCCCTTCCATTTTCTAGCAACAGGGAAACACAGAGCATGCTTATACTAAGGTTTTCCACAAATGCCTATCCTCACTGAACTCAGGCCTGCCTAAAAATAAATAAATTTAACCTGTAACAAGACTACTGTCAGCTGCATCACACCTCCACCATCACCTCCAACAGCAAGTACTTACAGGTCTAACAGCACACATTTTTTTCACCAGCTCTATTCGGAGTCACACTACCTGGTGGTGTCTGGCAACGTTCTTTTTCCTCTCTGTGTATTCCTCACACTACTTTCCCCCTACCTGAGTGAGGAATTGACTACAGCTGATTGTTTACCAGCTGTCAATGCCCAACAGGTCCCACATGTGTTCATCTTTTCAGGAACATCAGCACTAAGGTTTGTGACAATGGAGAAGACAGGACAGCATGGGTAGGAAGAAGCGGAGGACTTTGGCAATAAGCAGTTAGCTCAGACATGGTATTGCAATACAGATGAGCCAAATAAAAAGCTTGAGACCAGAGAAAGATGTACTTTCCTGTCCTTCCTTCCAGTTTCTTTTACCTCCCATCCCTGTTTTCCTCACTTCCTCTGCTCTTGCTCCTCCCTGCTCACAGCCTCCTTCCATTCTTCCATCATCCAGTCCAGGCTAGTCTAATCAAATGTTTGCTAAAAACCCAGCTACAACAGCAACCTTTTTCAGCCAGGTTAATGATCTGTGATTTTAGTAAGCTGCCTGTGACAAAAACCAGACCTGGCTTAGCAAAAGCAGAAGGAGCAATTTGGCCAGGAGCACGGAAGAGACAGAAGTGCGACCTCCTTTTGGCAGTTCACGATACTCTGTTAAGAACAAACTCATGCCTCAGCCTTAGCTCATGTTTATCTTACCTAGCTCTGTGAAAAGACTGAGAAGTTGGATCTTCACATGAGGTAACTTGTGACCCTCTCAACAATTTCTAGGCATCAACGAAGGAGTGATGGATTTGGAAGTGGTTTCTTCCCTCCATCACTGCTTCTGTTTGTCTTTTTTTACCAGTCTCCTATTAAACTAAATCAGTATATGTGTGCATGTGCATTATTTATATAGTGCACATATTCGCATTGTAAGTATCTCAAATAACAGTCAAGATACAAATCTCAGAAATTATTGCAAGCTTATCTCTAGCACATTCTTAGCTCCTTGCCTTTTGTTAGCAGAATTTCACACACAATGTGATGAGCTTCAGCCAGGATCAGCTTTTCACCAAATTATTGCTCTCTGCTGCCATACCCGTCTCCAATGAAATCAGTGTAACTTGCCTTTGGAGTCAGGAAAAAGGGTTAGCTCACTAACACACCCTCTAAGCTCTGTGATGGCAACATTTTTGTGTCTAGGTAACATGGTTTGTGGGATCATCTCCAGTGTCAGGAGAGTTTCAGCTGCCCCAGACTCCACTTGTTCTCACCCATGTACCAGCCTCTTTGTCCATGTGTGTGTAGCCACATGACAAACTACACTGGAGAGCAGATCCATCTGGAAATACAAATGAACAATGGAAGAAACTTTTTTGCATTTTTTCCCATCTGAATCAAACCACCAACCTGTTTTCCGATGGTACTGTGCAAACAGTTCCACCAGCAAAACAAAGGGGCAAGAAGCTGGGGATATAGGGTCAAGAATAAGAGCAAGAAGATAGGAATGGAGCAACGAGCTCTTCTGCCACCTGCCAGAGCCTCATTCTGCAGCCCCAAATCCACCTGACCCTGCTTTCAGTGCCAGGCCACTTCAGGTGCTGTTGGGAAATCTCCTCTTGTATTTTGACAGGCGGTACCCTCAGGAAAGTTAGTCACCTTTGAAAAGCTGTCTGTCCCTCATCTCCCAATGCCAACATGTACTGCACACATTAATCATTTTGCTTCTTGGCAAAGTTTGCCCATAAAGTTTCAGAGAAGCACTATAGTAACTGCAAACCAGATGCTTCTGAGTACTATGCTCTGTTTTATAGCACTGTGTAGCGTTTTACAAGCATTAACTAATCAACAACTCTTCCAGGTAGTTAAGTTTAATTGTCCCCATTTTACAGGTGCTGAACCAGACCCAGCAAGGTTGAGAGATTTGCCCAGGGCCAAAAAACCAATTGGTGTCCAATTCTGGACTGTAAATCAGGAGCTACTGTAGGTACCTCTCTCCAAGTCCTTTAAAATGCAGTATTTCCCCTCATCTGCTGCTGCAATACAGCTTCTCCTGAAAACAAAACAGGCAAAAGCCCACCCCTCCTTGTCCTGCACTGCACGGGTTAGTCAAGCTGCATTTTGCCCACCAGCTGTCCCGTCAGTTTTAGTCATGCACAATGAGGATGACACAAATCACCCTGCTCTGGCTTTGGTCCCAAACCCCACTGCTGGATCAGGCAGACAGTATTTATGGTGCAACTCACCATTTCTCTAACTCTGGTGCCTACTTCTGCATCATACTTCCATATGATATTTTTGGGGGTGATTTTTTTTTCCCTCAGTTTCTCTTTATCACCTGGCTGATCCTTTTGCGCATGCTGTATTTCGTTTATCAGGCTTAAGCTTTTAATACCCAGTTAATGCAGGGGTGCACAAGCAGCAGTTACAGCAGCAACAGTTAAATACAAGCCAAAAATTGGTCAGATAAGCAGTATACTCAGTGAATACAGAAACCTTTACTGGAAAACAAGGAAGAAAGACTGTCTGGAGAAGAGTGAGTTTTACAGAGCTTCACCTTAGACCACTGGATGAAACATTATCTCTGTGCATATGCAGCTGCTGGAGATTTCTCCACATAGATGGTTGGTGAGCTGCTTAGAATTGCCTTTAAAGGCTGGCCTGACACCAATCAGTCTCTGCAATTCTCTTCCTGAGAGTTACAGAACATTTCTGGTCCATCCAGAGGAAGAAAGGACATTATCCCCAAGCACCCCTGGAGCTGTGATGGGAACGGAAATGATGGTGTTAGGACTGTCTGAAGACTTGTCTCTCCCTGCCATCAGTGCTGTCTACCAGTCTGAACTGCAGCAGAGGCAGAGGCAGAGTAGCTTTCTTACCCCATATTTCTTCTGGACCCCACTTCCTTCACTTCCCACCATGAGCTTTCAACAGCTCAAGCCCTGGAAGCAAGTGAATGAGCTCCACATCAGTTACCCATTTCAGCTGGTCTCTGCAACTGCTCCTCAGCCAAACACTGCTGCCTGTGAAAGATAAATGCACGCATGGCCGCTGCTCAAAGAAAAACATGCAAATACACTACATTTGGCAGGCAACTTAGGGTAAGTTACATTTGTACCTTTGTTCCCTCTCCTGCTTTGGGCCTGCCACACAGAACAGCAGCCAAAATGCATCTCGAAGATTAGGTCTGGTCTCAGAGCCCTAATTTTGCACACCTAAGTTGCTGCTAGTCCCAATGACTGGAGTATGATCATGACTCATTTAATGCTTGATGCATGGCATTTTGTTCGAACAAGTGCCCACATAAATGGAAAAAAATAATCATTAAAGGACAAAGAAAAAAGACATTTAAAATTGTTGGAGTGTAATGCTTCACAATAAATGGCAGCTAAATACTCTTGAGCATAACAGTGTTTTGGATGTTAGTAAGAACATTCATAAATGAGAAAAGAAATTGGTATTGATTCTGTGGGCTCGTGTCTCAATACAGGTATAGGTTGTAATGTAGGGATAAATCTGATAAATTAATCTAGCTGTGTAATAATAAGTTCCATTAACACACTAATGCATACCAAATCAATATGTATGAACAATTTTGGATATCAAATTTAACAGAAATTCTTCCACAATTTGGAATGTGCTAAAATTTATTTATTTATAAAGGGAAGTTGATTTTAGGTAACTAAAAGATCTCACATGCCTGCACACAGTCGCAGACAGAAATTTTCAAGTGAATCACTAGGGCATTACTTGGTGTTTTAAACTCAAGTAACCTCTCTAGAGCAGGAGCAACTCTGAATCCCAGAGATTTTGCTTGATTAGTATAAATCCAACATAACTCTTCCATTTCTGGCAACCCTTCAACCACCACTGCATGGCACTGCACCTTACCGTGACGACTCTGCCTCAGTCCTTGAGTGCATTTCTGCTACTCAACAGTTGTTCTGCTGTCACCTTTATGACTAAATAAGAGCAAACCTGGAATTTTCCTTTTTAGTGCCAGTAAGAGGTGCCTTCATACATGCATGATAACCATGACACCACCTTGCCCCTGTGCTTCTATATTAAATCCTCCAAGTGTTCTGGAATCTACTGAATGTCTCTGAAGACGTGATTCCCCCACCACAAACTGGACCCAGAAAGAAACCACTGAAGTATACTGTCAAAAAAAAGCTGATGAGCACTAAACCAAAGCAAAGCAGCTTTGGCAGAAGAATGTGAGGAGGCAGCAATGGAACAAGGTCTCCAGGACTACCCACAGGTGTTGTCTACTCTGGGACAAGCTGGACAGCACTTCTGCAAATGGTTAAAGTCCTTTTTTCTACTAAGCATCCCACTCAGCAAATCAGGCACCTGACAGCAGAGGTCAGGTATCCAAAATCTGACTGGAAGTTACCTGTGCATGTCTGGTAGGTTATGCAGGAAAAGGAGGCACTTCAACTGATCATTACATATATTTGGATGATGGCTTTTTCCCCACTATATTGGATGAAGCTTGGAAACTTTTTCTGCCTGAGGGTACTTAATCCTCATACCCAGCCTGATGAAAATTATATCTACAACATTAAAGTTTTATTTCCTTCAAGAATCAAATCTCATACCCATTAAAATATTTTCCAGCTCCCTGCTCAACTATTCCCAGCCTACTTGCTATTTGCTGTCCTTTCTCACTTTCAATCTACCCAGGACAATCCCTACAGACCTTGAAATACTTGCAACAGGGAGTTAAAAAAAACATAATCAAAATCATTTCATGTCTGTAGTAGCAGCAGCAGCAAAGAGAGAAAAGGAAAGGAGCAACAGGAAAGAAACCCTTAGTTTCATTACAGCGCTCAGCTTCAAGTAAGAGGTTTTGGAAGGCAAATGGCCCAAATCAGGCTGCAGAAACCACCGGAACTACAGAGCTTTTTAAACTCCATAAAATACCAGGGCTTAAAATAATCACAAGGTAATTTATTTAATTTTAGTAGGTATTTTCTAGCATTTGTCTCACCATCATAAGGCAAAAAAATCCCAAAAGATTCATGCAGAATAATATTGCACCCTGGGAAAGCCACAGAGGCACCTGGGTAGACAAAGACTGAAATCTTGGTAAAAACCAGAAAGCATCGGACAGGGTACAGCTTATGCCTTACCCCTCTTTGGAGCATTTGCCCCCTAACTTTCAGTGACTTACTTCAGGCCTACTCTTGAAGAGTTAGACATCTACCTCCTCTCTTCAAAAAAAGGAGAGAGAATTCCTCCCGCTTCTACCTGGCAGCCACCACTCTCATTCAGCCCATCCCAACTCCCTCAACTTCCCCCTTCCCCTGAAAAGCTCTGAGATAGCCACCCCAAGGCTACATTAAGGATCAGAATTTTAGTTATCAGGCTAGAGAGATCCAGGAGTGGAGCTGTGGAGCTCTCTTCTGCTTGTAAGAGGTTGTTTAAGAGGTATCAGACCAGGAACAGATTCTGGTAACTCCCTCCCATGATGTCAATGGCTTGTTCTCTGTTTCACTAAAGAGGGGGAAACATTTATATCCATCTTAACTCATATTCCATTTCTATCAAATGGAAAGCAGAAAAAGCCAACTCCCCTCAAAAAACACTTGCCAGATGAGAAAACTAACAAGAATGAATGTAGCACAGAAGACAGCACCCTTTTATAATCAGTACAGCCAAATTGCATACAGTGAAGCTTCTGGACACACACACAACAGCTTCTTTGACAAATGAACACCAAAGAAGACTAAGTAAACTAATGGCCATCACTATAAATGTTTCAAACTTTGTTTTCATTCCATTTTCAGCTAATACTGGCTTACAGGTTGAAATTAACATTATGGTTATGGTCTTGCTAATGGACAAAAATTACTTAATTTATCTGTGTTAGAAATGCAGCAATCTGTTTCAGGCATAGTGTGCTTTTGTAAATGAACACCTTGAAGCCTGAAACGCCTTGGAAGATGAGCTGGGGGAAAAAAAGAAACATCTCCTAGGTCTAAACTTTTAATTTTCAAAATTTCTCATGTTTTGCATTAGGACAAAACCACGACCTTTTGAGGTCCTTCATCCCAAAGGAACCTCACAGTACATGTGTTCACAGCAGCCTTCAGGAATGCAGCAAAGCAGAGTTAAACACAGTCTCCTACATAAGTACCTATATCAACAGATTACCATAAAGTCTTACTTGCTCTCCATCCCAAAAAATCTAGTCTGGACATAAGAAACCTTACTGAACAGGCAGTCTTGAGAAAGGCCAATCCTTTTCGACAAGGTTTTGACTCATCTACATTTTCTGATAGGAAAAAAAAGTTATAGCAAAAGAGAAGATTCACTATCCAGCTCCGAAGTTCCTACAGGTTGCCACAGGTCAGACCTATCTGAAGGTGGAGTGTGACATTACATGGGGAACAGGCAGTGTAAGGAAGCAAAGGTGACCACCACACCAAAGGGAATGTGAAATTATGGACTGAAGTTACTGTATCGGCTACAAACAGAAGACTGGCTTCATAAGTGTCCCTGTTTTTTACTGTGGAGCCTGCACGGTGTCATTTGTGGACAGACATTTCTGGTGAGACCAAGAGTCACCCACCTCCTCTAGGAAATGATTTGGTTATCCCACGTGCCATGGCACATCCCAAAAAGCCAGCACACTCCTTGCAGATGTACAGCACAGTGTTGCTGTACAGGTGCACTCGCCGAGCATGGCCAGGCTGTGAGGATGCTCCCTCCTGCACTGAGGAAAAGGTGATGCATGGGAGCCAAACCTGCTACCTCAATCTTTTGGTGCCTCTGAGAAAAATGACCGAGAGTGAATATGTATTGAAGAAATGTTTCCTTAAATCACAAGAGAAACCAAGTCACAGAAAGCTGAAAGACGAAGTTCAAAACTTGAAGTGTTTTCAGTAAAAATCTCAGCTAGATGGATGACAGACATAAATAAGCACAGACAAGTAAAGTAGGCAGTTCACAACATGAATCTCAGAACCACCAATACTTACACACTTTACAGTCATAGCAATTTATGAGTCCCCATTCAGCTGTTCTTGCAACAGGTGATTTCAGCTGAGTTTGAGCTCAGCTCACAAGCTTTTGAGCGTGAGATTTCTGGGTTTTTTGGGCTTGGGGGCTGATTTTTTGTAGTTTTTAATGTCAAGCTTTTTCAGCAACTTCTTTTTCCTAAGCTTTCCTGGTAATTAGCCCTAATCAGTATTCAAGTGCTAATCTGTAAGGCTATCTGCTGACTTAAAGGAAGGGAACACCTCACTAATGGCCCCAGTGTTTCCCTCTGCCTGCAGAAACAACCCCGATAAGGACAGAGACTCCAGCCATCTCCAAAGAGACAGAGCCACAAAGAGCCCTTCTGATCGCTGCTGGCATCTGGCCTTCCCCTTATTAGCACATTAAAGCTGCTCTGTCCATCCCATAAGAGCCACTCTGTCCATTCCTCCCGCTTTCTCTATGGAGCCATTTATGGTGGTGCTCCTTTGAAACCCCCCTAGTTCAAGAGGCAGTAACCCCTTCCCAAAGCCCACAGCACAGCCAGTGTCAAAAATTCCCACTTACAGACAGGCACCCACTAAGTACCGGCACTTGGAATGTCATAGGTAGACAGAAGACACCCACATATTCTGCCTTGCCGAATTGCCCCTCCTAGGGAAAGTCTTTTCCCAACCAGTACAGGGGCTGCTGGGTTTAGATTACAGTGCACTTACCATATCACATCACTTCAAACAATTCCTACTTCAGAGCAGGACCAGCAAGGCTTGTATCTCCTAAAGTGCAAATTCTCAGGAGCAAAAACAAGGCATGAGGGACAAAGCTTTCCAATCCTGGCTTCTAAACCTGTTAGGAAATGACACTCGGACACTTTGAAACCAAACTTGGACAGATTTCCAGTGCATGCTACATCAACAACATGGAAGCTTTTTGTACTTTTGCTGATCTTCGCTCTCAAATCAAAGCATTTTGAATGTCCTATGGCATGCTGATAAGTAAGCGTGCATTCACTGAAATAAGTTGTTTGGAGAAGGGGAAGGGCATATTTTTCTGCCATTTTACAGGTATTTCCCTTATGCACCCAAATTATTGGGAACACAGCTAATTTGCAGAACTCATTTGCTTACAAAATGGTGATTAGAAGTAAACTAATGAGAAAAGGAAAGGGTGGACAATTTTTCATCACTTCATTTCTTTATCCTCCTCCAGGATGCTTTCCTACGGGCAGATATGACCTTCCCACTTCCTCGACCAAAAAGAATAATACTAGCAGGCACAAGAAAGCCAACCTAGTTGCTTTATATATGCTCTGATCTCATTTTCTTTGACTTACTTCAGAATGGTGTAAATATTTTTACCTAAAAGGAGAACTGTGGCTATCTGAATTGAGCTCAGGCTCATTTTTCTACAGTCACTGTTATTCTGCGTGGACTTTGAGGAGCTATTTGTACTTTTTAAGAATGAAAATCCCAAAGGAAGCAAATTCTTTTGTTTCGAAGAAGAAAGCAAAGCAACTGAAGGTCATGAACACTCACTCTTATTTTGGATTCAAAAAATGATATGTTTGATCCTTGACTTGCTTTTCATTAAGGAAAAATGCCATAAATTATTTGGTTTGTTTGCCTCTCTGATCAGTCAACTGAAATACGTTTTTGCTTTGGGGCAATGAAACACATTGTCTCAATTTTATTATTATTCAGCTCCAAGTCCTTTTTAGTATATAAAATCCCTATGTCTGATTTATTATGCAGGTGCATGTTATTAGAAAAAAAAAAAACACATTGGGTTATAGCTTTTGATATTTGCAGTGCCATTTAAACAGCTCCAATCTCTGAAGAGTTAGTAGCTTTGACACACGGTTCAAGTTCAAAGTTAGTCAGCTAGTGGGCCAAACTCTTCCTCAACTCCAGTATCAGGAATGAATTGGGCCAGTAATATACTAAAAAATCAAAAATTTTCTCAGACTGCACCCAAACAGATGAGCTTTCTTTCAAAAATAATCTAAATTGCTTTTCTTCAGATAATTTTGTTCAATAAATCACTGCCTAGTTTAATGCATTATACTTATCAGAAACATTTTTTTCTTCCTTTTCCTAAGACAGGAATTAGACCATGCACTGGCTTTATGCACAAAGCTGAAACTTATTTGATAAAAGTAAATAAGTGAGCAAAGAAGCAGAGAAAGTCACACTGCTCCATAGACAGCTTTTGCAATTCACTAGTGCAGAGAATATAACTACAAAGCTATTTAAGAGATGAGATGGGACTGAATGGCTGAAATAACTCTTATTCCATTTTCTCATTCAAGTTGAGTATGTCTCTAATATTCTGATATGATTTTTAGGAAACTTCTGAGAAATACAAAGTGCTGTTCAGCAACTGCCAGCAAGAAAAAGCCCATGAAGACAACCTTGAAACAGCAAGATAAGGCACAGTGAGACTTTATAGCTAGTATTCCTTAAGGAAGCACTAAGAGATGGAAGTGGGTAAACCCAGAAAAATGCATGTGCTATCCAGCATTCTAAAAAATTCCTTGTCAAGGAAAGCAATACAATAGCAGTGCCTTAGACATTTCTCTGGAGACCTGAGTTCATTGACACGGCTATGGTATTTTTTGTTTCCAGGAATAATCTCATTTACTTAGCTAAAATAATTTTGTCATAGTATCTAAAGGTATTAACTCATTTTGCTTGCAGAAACTTCATTTTCCCTCCCTGTCCTGCTCCCCAGGACTACAGAGATAATGTCCATGTATAAGCAGGTATCTCACTTGTTGGGTCTCATTTAGAGACAGTTTGCAAGAATCCCCCAACGAGATAACTTGGCAACCTGCTCCCCCTGTGTTTCAGCAATGTTTATTGTCTGTCCAGTTCCTCTCAAGAGGTGATAACCAGACTTCCCAACATGAGATCAACCTGTAAATTAGTTCAAAAGGTTTCAGGGACCACAGGCAGCATCTGCCAGGTTAGTCTCTGCCCGTCTGATCACCCAGGTAGTGCAAGAAAGGGAGACAAACCACATCTTGTGCTGGAACGCAGCCAGATGGAGAGAGCTAAGGCCCACCAATGGGTATCTCTGAAATACATAGGTGCCAGGGTGGAGGCACAGAGAACCACAGAAACTCCAATCACATGATTTATTTTCTATCTTCCCACTAGAGGTGGGAGTTAATGAGAAGCAGGTGAGTCACTGCTTATTAAATGGTCCTCTACAAGCAGACAGAGTTGGTGGAGCAAGCAATCAAGCAGCCAACATTATTCTTGCTCTCCCCTGCAACATACCAGGGCAGGGTCAGTCAGGGACACCTGCTCAGCAATTGTCACAAGGAGGGTACCAGAGAGGGCCCTGCAGATGGGATTTATGGACCATGGGTGTGAGTCACAGGTCCAGGAACATACCTGCAGTATGTAATCACCACAACATTTCTCCTTAATCCAACAGCAACTCAAAGCCATCCTCTCCCAGTGAAGAACCATAGAATCAGTAAGGTTGGAAAAGACCTCCAAGGTCCGAGTCCAACCATTAACCCAGCACTGCCAGGTCCACCATTAAACCATGTGCCTAATCACCATGACTACTTCGAGGAAAACAGCAAGTTTGATCCTGTTTGATCTTGTTCACCATCACTGGCAGCCCAGAATTTATATACCAATAAATCCCGTAATTTCATTGAGCATCTCCAGTCCTTCATAAGTCTAACCATTCACTCTTGTGTTTTAATTTGCTTTCTTGTTATGGACAACTTTTTTCAGAGTGCAGCGTTTGCTGTGATCACTGAAATAGATTTTTACAGGCAATCAGCTCTGCTTTCAGTGCGTTCTCTCTGAAACGCCCTGGAGGGTTTGTTCCAGTGTTTCTCTCTTACCTCGGGATCCACTGAGTGAACAGAGAGGAGAGTTTGGAAGGTGAAGCTAAAATAAGCTTCCATAACTTGTAAAACAATTTTAATTTGTTTTAATTGTTTTATTTGAATTCCTGAATTGCCATGGAAGACAATTCAGGAATCAGCAAGTGCCTGGGTAACCAAACCACTACAAAGAAAGTGAGAAAGAAACAATGATCAGTTTCTGCTAGTGTCTGTCTCCTTTCTCCTGCTGTCTTCTTTCCTTCTTGACCACACCGGAGTCTGTCCCCTCCCTGGGCACAGACTTCTTAGCAGGGCCTCTTGTGACAGGACAAGGGTTTTCTATTAAAAGATTAGATATAAGGAAGAAATTTTTTATGATGAGGTTGGTGAAACTCTGGAAAAGGCTGCCCGAAAATGTGGTAGATGCTTCAACCCTGGAAACATTCAAGATCAGGTTGGACGTGACTCTGAACAACCTGATCTACTTGAAGATGTTCCTGCTAAATGCAGCAGGGGTTGGATTAGGTGACCTTTAAAGGTGCCTTCCTACCCAAACCATTCTATGATTCCACCAGCCATAAGCAGGTTTCTGGCAGTCCCAGCTGTTGTCAACCTTTTTATTTTGATGCCTGCCTGAAGATCCTCTACTTTGTCTAGCAGAAAACAGAAGCACAATGAGTCAGTCAGGAACCTTTCACTTATGGGTCTCAAGAAAATGATGCACATGAAGTATAGATAGCACAGAGAAAGTGTTACCCTCTTCCAGGAGAAAAACAACTGGAAAATATAATGTTTGGTTTGTACTGGTCTCCTACTTCTTTAGGGAGATGGCATACATATTTCTTTCTTTCCCACATGTTTTCATGCTATTGTTCCCATAGAAGATGAAAATATAAACATTGTGTTAGCATTCATTTCACTGTATCTACAGAAATACTGATGAAAGCTGTGATGTTACATGGCGATATTAGATCCCATGTAAAGTTGAAGGAAACTTAAGGAAATCAAACTTGTGCAGAATTTCCATTGATACACCATGTGGGATTGGCTAATAATGAAAATAACTCAGTAACAAGTCTCCTCCATAAATCACATAAATTTGCAAAAATTTTACTCTTATTTCATGTTTGAGGAGGAGATAAGAACACAGTCACGAAAAAGTGACTGACTCCTGTTCCTTAGGGTGCTCTTCTGGGCTATGGGAGATCTCATTTCTAGATTCAAGTTTATGAATCGGAACAGATTTGAACTTTGGTCACCAGAGCAAATTCTACCTTTTCCCCCGTTAAAAAAGAAAAAAAAAAAAGGAAAAAAACCACAACAAAACCAACAAAACAAAACAAAACAAAACAAAACCCCAGCACAACCTAGGTATTCTCATTTCAATCATACAATCATATATAAAGAACAATAAATATTGACTCTTTATCTACGGCTCAGTCATATAGATGCATAAGGATGGTAACTACTGAAACTGTACAAATTAATCCAACACCTCCTAGCCATGAAGACTGTGGTCAATTTGATGACTCCTCAGAGGTCATTACCACCACCCTTGCACAGGAGAGCCTATTGCTTTTGTATCTGATCTCTTCACCACATCGTCATATTTCTCTTGGTGCCCCTGGGAAAACATCTTTTCTCTAGTGTCTTGTTTCAGGACTGACACACACCTCAGGATGACCAAGCAGAAGGAGAGTGGGATCTTGCAAGCACAGGATGTGTAAGATGAATCGGACTGTCAGGTTGAGGAATTGAGTCAAGCGTACTATACTGAGAGTTGCAAAATGCATGTGTACAAGAAAATGTGTAATTGAGTTGAAACAGCTCGTTACAACTTCTTTTCAACCCTTATCATGTTCAAATAACAAAAGATAAATATTTCCTGTTACTGAAGCTTGGGGAATCCTCCTAGAATGGTAACTGTTAATTACCTGAGTGTAATAGGGATGTTCCGAGCACAAATAGCTTCACGTATTTTTAACAGTGTAACACTTGTAGGACTTGTACTTTTCTAATATTTAAAGCTTGTAAGGGTCAACGACCTTCATCTTCAAACCTAATACACCCATTTAGAAGAGCTGGGTTCAGTAGCTCGTCCATGTTACACGAATCCGAAACTAAAGCCGGGACAATGAGGCCAACGCTGGTACGCACCATCCCATTGCTGCAAATGCTCTGTCTAGCACGTAAGAGTCATTAGGCAGAAGTGATGGCTCCAGCTGGCTTTTCAGACAGGAGCTCCTTCTGGAGAAGAGCAACCAGTTAGGCACTGGATGGACTCTGTTTTGTAATAAAACCCTCTGCCCTAATCAAATGCAGTGCAAAAGAAACAGCCGGCAGAGAGGGGAGCGTAAAGGATTAACTAAGATGGTTCCAGCGTTTTCTTGTGCCTTCGGTGAAATAATTTACTCCGAGTACCCTGCAGTTTCCCATCTTTGCACTGACCACTCTGAGCCACACGCAGGGGCGAACCGAGCGGCTCGCCTCTCGCCAGCAGCCCCAGCGTGCTGCTCCCGGGGCACGAGAGCTGCTCGGAACCGGGCAAAGATCCCACACGACGCCACCCTGCACCCCGGAGCATCAGGCCGCGCCCGGCCGCTGCTGGCGGACCCCGGCCGGGAGCCCCGGGAGCCGCCCCCTCCTCGCCGCCCTCTCGCCCGCCGCCCGCGCTCCAAC